>ADNK01001321.1:0-23438 GCA_000320545.1 Bigelowiella natans CCMP2755 | reverse complement strand
CCCCCCCCCCCCCCTTTTTTCCCTTTTTTTTTTTTTTTGGGCTTTTCTTTGGGTTTCCAAAAAAAAGCTTCGGAGGGCAAAGGGTGAGAATAAATTGGCGAACCCTCCCCACCATTTTTTTGGTTGTGGAGGAGTTTAGTGGCCCCCTGGGGCCCCTTTTTTTCCTTTTTCCTTTTTCCCCCCCCCCCCCCCCCCCCCCTCCTCCTCCTCCTCCTCCTCCGCTTGAAACGGTACTTTTGTAGGGATGGTATATTGGAAACCATGCAATGGTCAGTCACCGTGGTAATAATAGTAGCAAAAGCAGCATGCACAAGCCATCATCACCCTCTTGCATTCTCATCGTAGTCTTGTTGTCTGCCAGTCCCTGCTTTCTGTGTTGGCGGCCATGTCGATCCTTGTTGATTGTTGAAGAACAAGAATGCGTTCTTGCTACTTGAGACAATGAGCATCTTATGGTGTGCACTCGTTGTACCAGATATATGCAAATATGCCGTTTGGTGTTTGT
Organism: Bigelowiella natans CCMP2755; assembly: GCA_000320545.1. Taxonomy (NCBI): domain Eukaryota; phylum Cercozoa; class Chlorarachniophyceae; genus Bigelowiella; species Bigelowiella natans. The sequence continues at coordinate 22,933 of ADNK01001321.1, read as the reverse complement.
CGTTTTTGCTGATTTTCAGGTCGACGTTGGAGTTGCAAATGCACATGTTCTGCCAAATGGAGAGATATATGTTTTCACGGTACTTGCAGTTGCCCCCTCCCCTCCTCCTCCTATTACTACATCTACTACTACTACTACTACTACTATTACTACTACTACTACTACGACTACGACTGCTTATGTACGTAGCACCAAATCATTTTCCCACTACGATCACTGCTGCACGCTGAGAGTAGAAAGTTACATAGTAGTCAATACCATCGTCGTCCTCCTCTCCTTCATCCCTCTCTCTCTCTATCTATCTCTATCTCTATCTCTATCTATCTCTCTCCATCATTTAAAACGCACACACACGCACACACACACACACACACACACACATTCCAGTAAAATTTGACTTTTGATGATTCCCACATGATTAGTATTATGATCACGCATCCTACTACTACTACTACTACTACTACTACTACTACAACTGCAGGGGTTACTAGATCTCTGTGGGAGTGATGAGGACGGTATGTAACGTTGCTCCACCAGCGCAAACACATGATAAATTATGGAAATGAGAAGGGGGGGAAGAAGAAGAAGAAGAAGAAGAAGAAGAAGAAGAGTGCAAAGAAAGAATGAAGAGGCAGATTAAAAATCAATACAAAGACTGTTGTTGGTGCCGTGTATAACTATGAGTACTCTCTTCCAAATTGCAACTACTGATTTTGACGTGTTTATCCGAATACCGTGATGATATTGACAGGGGAGTCACAATTGGCTTGTGTCATCGGTAGTATGGAATGGAGGGGGCCGGAACAGAAGCAGGGAGGAAGAGGAGGAGGAGGAGGAGGAGGGGGGGGGAGGGGGGGAGGAAGAATGGAATTTAAGACCAGATGATGCTTTATCGATCCTTATCATATCCTGTGATTGCAGTTGTTACTGTTTTTCCCACTGCCATAAGCATTACTACTACTACTACAACTAATAATAATAATAATAATAATACTTCAGGCCATGAGATCTCCCATGCCCTGTTGCGTCATGGAGGAGAAAGATTGAGGTCTAGGCACCTTTGTGTAGTAGTAGTAGTAGTAGTAGTAGTAGTAGTAGTGGTAGTAATGGTAGTGGTAGCTACGTTCAGTTGTGGCGGCATATTGTCCCCCCCTTACCATCATCATCCTTATCATCATCATCATCATCACTGCTACCACCACGCTCTTTCAATTTAGTAAAAGTCAAGTACTTCTGGCCACGCAATCTGCTCTTAGCTTCGTTATCTGGGGGCTGATGCCTGATGGTATTATTAGTAGTATTATGATAGAGAAGTAGTACCACAACCTTTACTACTGATATTACCGCTACTACTACCAGTACATATGTGTAGAGGAGGATGATGATGATGATGATGATGATGATGACAATCTCATTACTATTCATTACCCCAAACGTCGATGCACAGGCTTCTTCGATTTCCTCAACTTCCGTGCTATTTTCGGGTTTGAGGTCAGCCCCGCTGCTGCTGCTGCTGCTGCTGGTGAATATGAAGAATAACAATTAAATGCAAATATTGTATATACCATTGCAGGCAGTTCAGCAGACAATGCTGAACGTAATTCTTTCACTACCAAACACCCGGGAACAGGTGATGGTTATGCAGCTTGTGAGCTACTACTACTACTACTACTACTACTGCTGCTGCTGCTGCTACTGCATCCTGCTACTTCGAAATCTCCATTTGCTAAAAAATACGGAGCTCAATTCGCGTAAGATTCAAGGCAGAAATAACCCAGCCATAGCGATGAAATTCGCACTCCGTCTTCGGACAACATGCAGTTACCATCAGGGATGTGTAGTATGTTGTTATCAAGTTCTACACTCTTTTCCATAGAGGTTATTATGTTTGCATTTTGTCGTCATCGTTTACTGAAATCCCCTCAGGAATCGGAAGCCGACTATCTTGGCCTACTTCTAGCTAGCGCAGCTTGCTTTGATCCAAAGCAGGTTGCGTCGTATACGTTTGACATCAAGTTGATATCAGTATAGAAAAAGAAGGAGGGTTTAAGAGAGAGAGAGAGAGAGAGAGTACAGTTATGCATGCGATACGATGGGGGGGGGGGGGGAGGCATTGTGCTGGGGACGAACTGTAGATGAAATACTAGTGGTTTTAATAGATCATCATCATCACAGTAAAGGTGCTGCACTCTCACTATTATCACCATTATCATCATTATCATCATGATCATCGACAACAATAACAACACTCGTCGTCATCCTATCGGATACTTAGGCACCCGTGTTGTGGCAAAAGATGGCAGGTGTTGTACATGCATATTTCATGATTTCGTATTCCCCACCCCCCCTTCCTCTCTTTCTCTTTCTCTAATGCATAATGCTTCTTTGTTCTTCACTTCAGATAAATCTAAAGCTGCAGGACAGACAACGCCAGAGTTTCTCTCTACACACCCTGATAGCTTAAAGAGAAAGGTGTTGGATCTAGATCGTACGCATAACGTTCACCTTCATAGCACACCGCCAAGAAAAGTCGCAGATTACTTCTACTTCGCTGGTGGCAGTGGTGGTGGTGATGATACTGACGATGATGGTGATTATTATTATCATTTGAATTACTACAATTGTTGTGCTCTCCCGCGGTCCCCCCCCCCCCCCAGGACAACTTGCTTGAATGGCAACATGAGGCAAACAAAATGAGGTCTTTCTACGTGAATAGCTTATACCTGCATTTTATATGAAAATGGGTGAAGGAACAGAAATAGGAGGAAAGAGAGAAGGAGAACAAAGACTTGGAAAAAAGCGAAGATAGGGGGGAGGGATATATATATATATATATATATATATATATATAAAGAGTTTCTGGTTGAATTATTGGTTGTGTGCGTCGAACACAGGAAATTCTGCAACTGTGAGGAGCATAGGTACTACGAATACGGTCAATCATCATCATCATCATCATCATCATCATCATTTCCTTATTAACCATGGCAGCAGAATTGATCGACCAACGCATGTGGTGTGTATAGCAGCAGCAAGAATCTGATTTATTTGCAAAACCCCGCTCTATCATTTGAATAGTCATTCGAAGCAGCAGGCCTTCTGGGAAGGGTTATTGCCGAAATAATGGGCTTCGAGTTGCTAAAAGGCGCAGTACCGTCAGATAGATTATAGCGTGGAGGAAACGGTTGTGACTGCGATACGCACCATGTACTTTCCATGGAGCTCTGCAAGGAGATAAACTCCGAGTATTCAATGGTTTTTGAGCCAGATTGTGCATGTCAGGATGCTCTGCTTCTTAGCATATATATTGCAGCAGTACATATATGTGCTAACGAATCTGCTTTGCTGCCATTTCTAGCCAGCGACTTTCGTTGTACACGCTATGGCTAATATTGCGCCTATGATCGAGCTCTTCGCATGTTGCGAATAGCTACTGAGTCCAGATTTGGATGGATCTATATAATCAGGCAGGTGTATCTCTATACACCTGTACCCGCGATTTAAATCACTAATCGTGGCGTTTACATTGCTAGATTGGCCAAAAATGGCTATGAATCAAAGCAAGCTTGCTAGTACGTACGACGCTTGACTTATTAGTCTTTCAGCGTCGTCATTGAACAAAGTAAAGTTGCTTGTTAGTTAGCATGATAGACAACGTGATACTATATACGTACTAAACAATTTAAACTCGAAGCTGCATGCCATGAAGCATGTCGCTTTTATGTGCGAGCTCTATGCGCTGCACGCGCCGTGCACATTGATTCCTTTTGTAGGAGGTGGATGGGTAAATCCTTATGAAATAATACGAATACGAATTACTTAGTTCCCCCCCCCCCCCCCCCCAACGGGACGGGTACTACCTAGACTACCACGCACACAACGCTTCATATTAGGGCAAGAAGATGATAAAGACGAGGATGCCGTGCAGGCTAGGTAGCGCATGCTAGCATGGTACAATGATCGATATAGCGCAGCAGGTATATGCAGTTTTTCTGCATCGCTGCATAATTGACACTATTTCATTAAAGTGTCTGCTAGCTGCTAGATTACATACAACATAATATAATATAATATATTAGTCTTGGATCTCTTCATTCTTCCCTGATAACGCAACTTTGCATGCATCATAAATTCACAATTTATTCAGCTTTGTTACAATTGCCACCCGTACTTGTTGGTCAAGCGAGCACATCGAGCACAGGCCTGTGTGGGTAAATAAATAGGAGAATACGGTGAGGAATTCGCATTACTATTCTACGATATCTATCTAAACAACCTCCTCTGTCAAAAATAGCACCAGCAGCACTACTACTACTACCACCATCACCACCATCACCACCATCAAGACCTGGCTTGTCCATGCTCCAGTCAAAGGAAACAATGGGTTGCTCAGAGAATCTTTTCGAGTTGAGCAGCTCCAGACTACCAACCACACCTAAGTAGGAGTAGTAGTAGTAGTAGTAGTAGTAGTAGCAGTAGCGTGTTCATAGCGGAAAGCAGCACAAAGCCGACGTAAAATCGCATCAATCACGGCGCACTACTTTGACATGACAAGAGGACCAATAATGGGGGGTTAATTTCGTTGGGAGATGAGAGGGGGGGGAGGGAGACGGGCTGGAGAAATGATCGGTATGATGCTAGGAAATGCTGATATAATGCTATGAAGATCTCGAGGTGTGTGTCACGCAGGCTGCTACTTACGACAAGGAAGCTACATTATCGACACCATTTTTAAATGCACGGGGATGAAGGTTGTTCTTATCATCATCAACACGATATTGAGCTATTGTGAATATTTAGTAAACAGACGACTATGAGCAGGTGTTTACCCTTGTTTACCTCTAGGATTGCCTTTGCCGTCGTCTTCTCTCCTCTTGCTAGGGTAACAGCTGTCGATGATCATCATGTGTCAATCACACAAATAGTGGTGGTGAGAAGATAATCACGCAACGAGAGTGATAAGGAAAGCAATGATGATGATGATGATGATGATGTGTACTCGCACATAACTATGATGATTAAATTAAACTACTAGAAATTGCCATCCCATTAGAAAGGTCAGAATTTTGCAGTCATCTAGGGGTGGGGGGGGGGGGGATTTGGATGGTGTTTCATAGTACTATTTCCAGAGATTTAGCGTTCCATTTCCTCCAAGTGTCATCATAACTTCTCTATTCTGTGCAGAGACCACAATGTCAACGAAAAAATAAAAACGAGCTCAGTCTGCTCACTTTGATCATCTTCCTTCTTTTTTTCTCTCAGCACTCTCCTTGTCCTCCTCCCATCATCTCTCCCCTCCCCCCCCCCCCACCACCGCTCGCTTCGCTAGTACTACCTGAGGTAGATGAGCGCCAACCCAAACTGTAGACTTATGAGACTATTTAGTAGTAGTAGTAGTAGTAGTAGTAGTAGTAGTGAGGGTTGGTGATAATCAAGTAGTCACAACATCAGATGATTCTCGTCTAGTAGTAGTAGTAGTAGTAGTAGTAGTAGTAGTATTAACAGCAAGAGGAGAAGAGGGTGGGGACAAGGAGGAGGAATAACACACGCACACACACACACACACACACACACACACACAAAGAAAGCAAATCAACTTGAAGGCCCCCCCCCCCTCCCCTTCCAGATAGATACCTTTTTCAAAAGAGATGCATAGCCCTCTTCAGGGTGGTAAGTGCGTAGGTCAAATATCCGAAATCGGCTCTCGAGTGTCGTCACGATGAGCTTATTCATCTCAATGTCCTGTAGCAACATATAACAACAACAACAACAACAACAACAACAACAACAACGGTATTTATGACTTCCCAGGAGGAAGAGGCAGTTACATGAAGGACGATGTGATGCAGAACGTGCAAGTTGTTAATGTTTTTGTTATGGTTATTCTCGCTGTCTTCTGATCCTTCCTATTCCGCTATCAGCATCATTCCTCGTACATTGAACCAGAAGTGCGTAGCGATGATGATACCTTTCTGTCGAATTGTATGTCTACGATTCCATTGTTCACGTTGCACTCCCACACCTATATAATAATACGACAAACATCATCAAATAATAACAATATTAACAATGAGTAATAGAAGCTAGAAGGCCATAATCCTACATGATGGCCTTTGGTTTTGAACACACACGCGCGCGCGCATTAATATATATATATATATATATATATATATTGAATTACCAATTTCTGTGCTCTAAGATCCAGCATCTTCAAGTCACCGTTGTCATAACCGCATGCCACCATCCTCTCATGGTCACTACCAAAGAGAAGGTTGGGGGGGGAGAAGAATTGGAAAGAAGATGATGAGAAGAGGAGAAAATTAGGAGTAAGAGAAGTAGGAGGAGGAGGGGGGCCTGGCTCATGGCCTTATCACACAGGTGAAAAGCAGTGTCGATGGATGCATTGATGGCTGGTATTTTCACAGCACCACCACCATCATCATCACCATCATCATCGTCATCGTTTTTCCTTCTTCTTCTTACTTAAACGAGTTTCCAAATGCTACAGCCCAGCACTCTCGAGGATCCTCTCCCTGCAGCAGGAAACCGATTATTACAATGCTCATCACTTTTGAGGATATATTTGTGCGTGTGCGTGCGCGTATGTGCGTATGTGCGTATGTGCGTATGTGCGTATGTGCGTATGTGTGTGTGTCATCACACTATCTTTGCAACCACCACCACCACCATCACCACCATGAGCTCTTCTTACCTTTGCAGGCTCGATGGAACATACTGGTGCCGTTTGTCGAGGATCCCACACCCGCACACATCCTAAGTTAGATCACAGAAGATGAAGAGAAGGAGATTGTGGCGTAAGTAATCATGTATATTTCAAAGTAGGTATCAAACTATATTTCATCAAGGGGGTCATAGTATTTGGGTTGAGCTGCTTAAATTATGTGCTGTTTGTAGACCTATTGAGTACTGAACGAGTTGCGTGTACGCACTACTCGGATTTTAATATATATATATATATATATATATATATATATATATATTATATAAATGGGAAAGGAGCAAGATCCAGCCAAAGACGATGAGTGTGTTGTAAAAAGGAACATTGCTATTAAGCTTCGTTGTAGCATGCAGGTGTACCGTCGCGGCTGCCGGTCACAATTTCAGGAGCACCCCCTCCAATATTTAATCCCTGTAGTGTTATTAGTGGAAGTTCGCATATTAGACGATGAAGACGAGCACGAATACTAATTAATTCATCTGCATCGTTGCCGTACCCCCACTCCATCGATGCAGTTTACAATACTTGAGTGAGCCTGAAGGAGGGGGGGAAATATTATAACTTAGTACGCATGATTTTTAATATTATGCACGATGAGAAACAGTAGTTGTACAAAGATGCTTCTACATGCACGCATACATGACTGCAGTACCTTTACACTGTACACCGCTTTCTTAAGGTTTGACATGTCCCTAATTAGAGGAGGGGATTAAATTAAAAACCAACAACTCGTGCAATGCATGTCAAAATTCCTTTCAAATTTAGAAAAAGAAACGTTCGAAGATAGATTATTATATGCTGGGAAGCCATCATCTGTGGAGGGATATACACCGACCAAATATTAAGTTTCCCTGCGTAGTCTCCAGTCGCAAGTTGGCGTTTTTCGAAAAAGCTTGCACCGAATGTCCCACACTTCAGGCCAGCGGGGGTTGTCACCTGGTAGCATCACAGTTGATAGAAGAGAGGAGATTGATGTATGACCTCACCATTAGTTTTCGCATATGTAACCCAGGCATATTTCCTTAGGTTGTACACACCATTGTCGTCTCTTTCAGCTCTCCCTTTTTGAGCTCGTATATTCCCATTGCTCCTTTGTTGCGCGGATTCGTCCCGAGGCAGACGAAACGAGGGCTGATGTGCAAATAATACACATGATTCGTACTTATACTAATGGCATAACATCCACGCTCCTCTTCTTCTAGCACTGCCACACACCACTCAGCCAAGAAGACCACTGCACCAATAATCAATCAAGCATTCTAAGAAGGGAAAGAGCGTAAAACCTGCATGGGATCCATCTGGTGGTGAAAGGCGTAAAATTAACGCCCTTATTTGCGTACTCTATGAGCTGTGGTGCATTTGTTGCGTCCATCTTGCTGCTCTGTGGGGAAGGAAGAGTTCAACCCTAAAATGTAATGCCTAAGTCTCTCTCTTAACAACCGTGTACGTATAGCCTCTTCCAGAAACACACGGGAAACGCCCTCGGAGAAGGGGGAGGGGTTTGTTCTTCTTCTTCTCAGCTTCGTGAGCTGTTTGGGTTTTCTGTGAGTGCAGTGCGGGAGGAGGACAGGAGAGCTGTTTTTTTCGAAATAGGGTTTTACAGGGCTACGACAATCTTTATGGTTTGTCGCAGATTGATCCTGCGATACAAAAGCAAATCGCAGGGATCAGTACGACAAGGACCGAAGACCTAAATTCTTGACTCGACTGTTCGTTCTTTCTCCGACTTCCAACATTTGTGTCGTAAAAATGTGAAGTGTGAGTTTCATTGCAGAATCCCGATGATTCCTGTGGTAGTAACCGGGATTGTTGTTGTTCTCCTTGATGCGAGAGAGAGTGGCGTTACTACTTTTTTTTGTGGTTTTCTTGGCGATGTAGATCCATGTAGATCTAGGAGAAATGTCGGAACGTACCGTCCCGCTCAGTCCCTCGGAAAAAGGTCAAATTTCAGATCTAAATTAACCGTGTCTCTGCAGCATCAAGAACGAGAAAGACAGGTTTCCAATAGGAAACAGGCAGTTCGACTAAGTCGCAAGTAGAAATCACAGCATAAAACAGTAATGCAACTATGTTCAAAATCGTCTCTCGGTTCTCACATATTTCTTTTAAGTTACCGACAGAGAAGCCGTGGGAGCGAATAGGTGTGGGTTCCCCCGGAATAAAGAAGCCGTGGGAGAGAAAAGGTGTGACCTCTTCGCCTGCCAATACTTAAAGGTCATGCTAGAGCATTCCTCGCTCCAGTTGAGTCGGGTTCTGGGACCTTCTGATGCTCCCTCAAAAAATGAAGATGCAGCAAAAAGTTTAAAAAGTATTCTCACTGCGAAGACAGATAGATCATCAAATGGCTCGGAAATGCCCCTCTCCGTCTCCCCAATGGGAAAAGGAAGATCACTTGCACCATCCAAGAAGGAAGCAAGTAGGTCTTCATCTGCAGTAAGACTACAAGTCGTGAAGGTAAGCAACGTGAGAGTTATAAAATTATGAGTTCGTATTAAGGTTGAATCATCTTCAGGCTTATCGGAAAAATACAGAATGTGCAAAGCGGATTGAAATGGCTCCAATATGCGAGAAGGGTTCCGAAGGACAGCTCAGCTCAGGAAAAAAAATTGCAACCCGTCTTCAGGAAAAACCCAGAGTTGGATTTCATTCGCAACTTTCCGCCCCAAATAATATAAAGCCTATCCAACAAAGCACGAGATCAATACGGCCTAGTACAAAATCTTGCCAAGTCACTACCAAATGTGCCCTCGATGGAGTTCCAGATGAAACGGATGTTGGGATAGCATATTTACGAAGCAACTTCATGGCAAGGACGATGGCAACTGGAAACAGGGATTACGAGATTATTAAGATGCAGTTCGAGGCAAATGAGAACAATGTTAACAGTCGACTCGACCTTAGCCTTTTTGGAGTGGAGAAGTCGTTTTCGCAAAACAACAACTCCTCACGTTTTGTCGAAGTCAAGCACTTTTTTCAGTCTCCTGCCGTTGTGTTTGCGATTGTGTGGATGGTGTGGGTAGCTGCTGCAGTATTATTCTACATGCAACACAACGGCTGGGCGTTTACGGCTTCCTTCTATTACGCAATTCAGGCGGGAATGGCTGTCGGCTTTGGGGCAATTATTGAGCCAAATGACGGCAGTCGCTTGTACACAATAGTTCATGTACTCATTGGATCATCGTTTATCGTATACGTTCTCTCGCTAATCATGAAGAAGCTTATCAGTAACTCAAAATCCTGGCATGAAGACCTTCTTGAAGAAGCCGACAGGGCCAATGAGGCCGCAGAAAAGCTCGGAAAATTGAAAAGGAAGGAGAATAAGACATGTCATCTTCCACGTGTTGTACTTAATCTTGTGGCTGTGTCGGTGTTGTTCATCCTTATTGTTTTTTCCGGAGTTGCATATGCAATGGAAGTGGAGAAGTTTCAATTCGTGAAGGCTTTATACTTCAGTATCGGAGCTCTATCCACCGCCGGTCTACAACCTCCTGTCATCAATCCAAATAAAGAAGACCCAATAGTTTTTGGTTTAACTCTTTGGATGATATTCGGTATTCCTTTCTACGGATACATTCTCTTCGCTGTTGCTGCTGGTCTCACACGATCTAATTCGCGCTCGGAAACCAAAGAGAAAATCAGAAAGGCTGCAAGACCAGAGAAGTTTCAGGCAGCAGCAGCTATCGCTAACAGATTTCGGAAACGTGATTCAAAGATCATCATGGAAAATTTGCCTACCGACGAGGAAATTAAGATGATAACTAGCGAAAATCTACGGAATAAACTAAGGAAACTGAAGGAAGCAACTGTCATGAACGATTCAGAAGTCGACTGGGCGGGATTCTTACAGATGTCATTGATGCGTTTGGGGAAAATTGAAGCTTCCTTCCTCTTAGACACCCGAAAGCATTTCGAACGAATGGACTTTGACGGCTCTGGCAAGCTTGATCAGTTTGAGATGTGGGTTGGACTCAAGTTCCAACAGTTTGACGTCGATAACTCAGGAACTCTCGATATTTCTGAGTTTGTTGCATTTGCTAACAGTTTAGAATTCCTATCTACAGCCGCAAAGAAAGGGAAAAACGTTGCATTGCTTCTTCGAAAAGCATTCCTTCGCGTGAATACTAGCCAGACCGGAGAGATCACACAGAAAGAATTCGTACTGTGGATAAGAAAACAGTGGCTTCGTCATGGAGGTTCATTGACGGAGAAAGCATCTAATCCGAAGTTCATGACCATGGGCATGTTTGAACGCTCTGCTCACATGAATTTTGAGAAAGATTCATCATGTGTATCGACAGATGAACAAATCTCGCCAATAAGACATGTTACTAACATACAAGAGCATTGTCCCGGTAGCCGGTTTGAAAAGAAACTTCCCCAATTAAAAGGAAAATTTAACCCTCGTTTCAATGGGTGTGAAGATCGTAGGAATAGAGGATAGATACCTGATTCTCCCAGACTAGTTGATGGGAGAAGCTCACTGCAGCATCCAGTGAGCCCAAATGGGAGCGCTTGGCTCCAGTCTAGTGAGAAAGAGGCCAATTTTAAAGCCATTAATATCAGTTGCCATGCGCTTGCTGTTTAACTGTGCAACATCTATGTAACATATGATGAAGAATGATTATTAACTTTGTGCTCAATGAATGCCTAAACTATTAAAACCACCGTTCGTCCTTCTTTGTACTCCACAAAAAAATTGCTGGGCTAGTACATTGGTATGTGCATATTTAGCCAATCATATCATGGAATATGTTGTAGGAAGCTACATCGCCTGCATTTTTTGGTCCTGTGCAGCGGGTCTTTACACATCTCCGCAGTGAAAAACGTGAACATCTGCAGCAGAATTGCATCGATTTGCCTGGCCACCTTAGCAGACACCGCGTGCGACACCGATGTTTGTGGTTTTTTTGGCATGCACCCGTATCTATCATTAGCCAATAACATGCATGTCTGCAGCTCCATATCACAGGCTAGCTAGCAGGGCGATCAGTTGCCACAATAACACGCACATGCGCAAGCAAGTGTAGGCTACATGCATGTCGTAGAGTATTGCCGTACGTAAATGAGATCGCCAGCGACACATTGTTAAGCTAGCTTTGCGTTATGCAAGCCAAGTTTTGCTGCACGTGTAAAGAGAGAGTAAGATGTCTATATCTAGCTTGTTAGCATTCTCCGCCGTGAGAGAGTTGGATGGCGATGCCCAATCATTTGATTTGCAACATTAGGGTTATGGAAATTTTTACATATTGTTGTCCACAAGATTCGATATGAGATTCACAAGTATTCCTATCATCTTCAAAGTCTACTTCAGTCCAAAATGATATCGCAACATGTCGCCCTGCGCAGCCAAGAGCAGAATCTCTTTACTCTTTTTTTCGTGCACTTGATGTAGTGCCTTTTCGAGGCATCCAGCGATGATCTTTTGCTGCATTCTTTTTTCTTCTCTTCGCCATTGCCTAGGAAATATTGAATCAACGATGAGCACTATATCATACTACGTTCTAATGTCGGTGAGATCGCAACTCTATGCTACCTTGTCAAGACGCCCTTCTTTTTTCAATGTCAAGAATTTTTCGGCCAACATAATTCGCTTCACTTCCGTCTTTTTCAAGTAGAATGGCTTCTTTCCCTTCGCTACGAGTTCTCGTTCCTTCTTTATCCACTCCGACTTGACTTTCCGTTGCTTCTCTTGCATCTCCTTCATTCTATCAAAGGAACACACACTCTAGTTTCATATTTGTGTAGGAAGTGTGTTCGCAAAATGTTTTAAAAACAAAAGAATGTTTCTAAAGGAGAACACCATCACAGTTTTTCGATTATATCGATGTAGTCTTATTTTTTTGTCCTTTCTAGATCGTAATACTTCCTCTCCTGCTTGTATTTTACAAGCGCTTGGCGCAGCTTGGATTGTGTGTTCTTGGAACGAGACTGAAAGCAATAACACTAAGGCATTTCAACTGAACATATCGAAACACAAATAGACCTTCTTCATCATCTTGGTTATTTCACGCTCCTCCTCATTTTTTATGTCGTCAATAAATGAGTAGGCCTGACAAAATGGATGATGTAATCATTAACACTTCAAGAATATAAAATTGCAGCTGTAAAAATTTGCGTAATAACCTGTTGGAAGAGATGCGGCTTCGCTTCCCCACAGTTTTCATCAAAGCGAGGGTCGCGAGGTTTATACCTGTGAGATCTTGTAACCTAATGGGATGGACGATGGCAATCGCACTGATCAAGATAACAGGAATATAAACAAAGCAATATCAATTTCCAATTGGAAATGTTGTTTCCAAAGATCTGTTTGATATCACTGTTCAAAGCCTGGAGCAGTAAACATCTTCTCTACCTGTCTGAACCGGCTCACCGGTTTTTGTGAGGTGACCTCCTCAGGGGCATCTCTGTCCTTTTTTCGCTTTCGGTTGTTTGGTTTGTTCCTTTTTGTTAGAGGGGGTTGGGTTCTCGGTCTCTTTTCCATCCCCTCCCTCTTCTTTCAGCTCGAAGGTGATGGGTTTGTCCGGGCAGCCGTCGGCACAGAGCGGACCCTCGAAAACACTTGAATTTAGGGGGATTTCAGGATGCGACAACTATTTGAATCGTAATTATTTCGAAATTGGAAGTACATGCTCATTGTTTCTCTATTTACGAAAAACATGCTTTTTTTGCCCTGCGACATCGCTTCCTTTGTGATCGAACTAGCACTTCTTCTTCTACTCATCCGAAGCCGAGTTTTGCTCGTTCGGGTTGATGCAATGTTCAATGCTTCTGTGAGATTGTTGACGTGTTCTAGTGTTGGTCAATCTGGGGAATGGTGGTGATGTCATAGCTATGCATCCTAGAAGCCATGAAACGAGCTGTGAATTCCTGCACTATGTTCATCATTGGCGCTCAACATGAATTTGCAGAACAACGTGGCGACCTGGACTCTGCCCCTGCTAGCCTGCAGGATTCCGTGACAGGTAGACACAAAGGAGCACGTTTGCTTGGGTGATGACGGACTAGCACAAGAGATGTTAGACAGATTACTTGGCCTTCCCAATGTGTCTCGCATTTGTGTGGGCACAGGTCTTCACGGTCATCTGTGCTAGTGTGACCAACACATGAACACAAGCAAACCATGCAACTTTGTGTGTGTGTGTGTGTGTGTGTGTGTGTGTGTTGCACATGTTGATCTCTAGTTGTGGAACTAGCTAGCTACCTACGTGCACATTTGCATTCACAACAGATGACTGAAGTGCCGAAGCACACGCGAATCAACACACGACATGATCGTCAAGCATGGCTAGATGGCACCAGGTGGTAAAAGACAGCTAGAGAGTATGAATGAGTAAAACGCGCGCAGAAGTGTCGGACACACATTGCACAAATGCATGATTGGGCTGAAATATGAAACTTTTAGCTTTCCATGCTGCAGCCGCGATCTCGTTACAAATTGTCAATACTCCATGCGGCGCGTGTTGTCATCCTAGGATAGCAAAATACCACTCCATACTGTCATCATTTTATACATACATGCGCTCATTGTGAATTTTTGCTTCGATTTTACTGAACTCTGTTAAACATTGTGAAGGAAATCGCCAGACATGCATAGTTACATTAGGGGCCCATATAAATATGTGTATATATATATATATATATATATATATATATGCAGCTTTGCAGAGCTACATTAGGATGACTATTGAAAGAATGTAATCATTTCATGTCATTACACCCGTCTCATATATATGTTCGGATTCACATTAATCTTCATCATCGTCGTCAATTGGCTCCAAAATTCCTTGTCGCTCGAGGTGTCGGACTAGTGCAGGCCATTCGCATTTTCCCGGTAGATAATCTCCCTAGGCGAGAAGTAAAATCGCAATCAGTAGATGAATGGGATTATGTCAGTATTACTGGCAATTTTGAGGACTACGAATGGAAGAAGTTGATATTCCACTGCATCTAAGACACAAATAAGACAACTTTGTATGTCTTTCTCGTCGCCATTTTAGTCATTTACTACCTCGTATTGCTTTGCTGCATGTTTTAAGACCTCAGGCGATGGCTTGATAATGCCTGAAGGATTGGCCAGGGCTGCCACCTTATGAAGAAGAATACATGTGAAACATGAAAATTGATGGGAACAGATGAAGGTGATAATGATGATGATGATGATGAATCGTAGCACCTGGACTTGGCAAACCTTCTCAAGATAGTATGCTCTCACCCATGCCTCACCAACAGTTTTCCCTGTGGTTGATCAAGAACATAAGTAAAGATGATGATGAACATGTTACTGAAAAATCATGATAGTGATGATAACGATGATAGTGATGATGGCATGTGTGAACTTTTACCAAGAGTGCAAGCTCCATGGTTTTGCATTATCAGGCACATCGCACTGGGGCCGATGCTCTTGCCTATTCTTTCCTGAGGAGGCATTGAAAACGATATATGTATATAATTTATATATATATATATATATATATATGGAGAGAGGGGGGGGGGAGGGGGGGAGGGGGGGATAGCGAATATAAGGGAAAGAGGCTGTGCGGTGCTGCTATATGATGCATGCATCATATTGTGTTGGTAGTGAAGTAGCTACATGATAAGTATTTCTTGATCTATTAAGATATAAAGATAGAGATGAGATGATAGGAAGAGGACAAAGTTAACAGCATAGCACACAGCGGAAAGGAGAGAGGAAAGGGGGGGGGGGGGGTGGTACCTGTTCGGCATAGTCTTCACTGATTCCTTCCCTTGAAACAGCATAGGACAATCATTCAGAAAGAGAGGGAGTGGGAGGAGGAGGGTGAGGCAAAATTCGTCTACTCAACTTGTCCTTACTTCTATAATTCAATATTAAACTACTTTGAACCAAATATACGGCTGGCTGGAGGGGTACATTCCAACATTCCAAAATCTTAAAAAATCGGGTGACTGATGTTCGAAGTGTCTGATTAGCTGTCCACTGAGTGTTGTCTCCCACCATGGATGATACGCCACGTTATCGTAGAATTGTGCAGCATCTTGGACGAGGCACTCGAGACCCTGCGGCAATGCACTCACCGTGCACACCGCGTGTGTGTGGATATGCACTATGGCGTTAATCTCAGGTCGGTTCTGCATAGTATGTTAATAGGCAGTTGGGAGCAAAGGAAACAAGGTATTCGAAATACGATAACGATGATGATAATAAAGATGATGAGCATTCATGGCTAGATTAAAAAGGGAAATATATAAGTATAATATATGTATATATATATATATATATATATATATATATATATATATATGTATACATATGTGATGACCAATT
The DNA here is from genome assembly GCA_000320545.1 of Bigelowiella natans CCMP2755. Classification (NCBI taxonomy): domain Eukaryota; phylum Cercozoa; class Chlorarachniophyceae; genus Bigelowiella; species Bigelowiella natans. The sequence goes on along the minus strand of ADNK01001321.1, from coordinate 6,890 downwards.
CTATGCTAGATGAAAAAACTACCTCATAGATCGCCCCATGAATGACATTGGCGGTAACATTTTCGGAGCTGTGGAGAATATCATCGGAGAATATTTCTTCGTACATCATGGTACCCTGATAAGTGGAAATTCCATGCAGCAAAGAGAAGAGTCAGTATAGGAATACGATGTCCTTGAACCAACTCAGTTCTCATTGCCTAGTAAGAAGAAAGATATCATATGATCTAGACACTATGTTCCCCTGTCTCTAGTACTCACTTATTTCCCACCACCCCACTTTCTTCTCACACTCAATTAAATAATACTAATGATTAGACCGGAGTGACTAAGAAGCCTCCTCCATCTTCATCTGAAACGCGTGCTGAAATATGGTTCCATACCAAATCGTCCATACCGTACCTCCATAGACGAACGACGACACACAATACAAATTATGGTATGTTTTCGAATTCGTAGGACGTACAAAACGAATCTGCGTCTTTGACAACCCGCTAGGTTATGATATTGAGCCCTTTCGATACTACTCTAAATGAAAGACTCCGCTCTTCTCCCTGATGTTGTGTGGTCTACTCTAAATGAATAAATTCGCTCTTCTCCCTGATGTTGTGTGGTCTATACCTTGCAGTAAGCTGATGCGCAGCAGCCAGATCCCGTCTGAGCAACTTAACTTCCTTCGACTCACGCAATACTCCAGTGCTGCTGCTAAATGGTCGCAGCTTTGGGAGAAGGCGACGGAAACGAGCGGTTGGAGGAAAGAGCATCGATCGTAAGCGTTGTTCTGACTAATGAGACGCTTTAGATAAGGTATCTACTGAATAGTATTATCGACTGTAACGTGCAGCAGTGTACGTCGAGACACCCTGCTGTTGTTGTGCTGTGGAGCTGTGGACAACAAACAGCTCGGAGAAGCAGAAGGGGGACAGCGCTCAGGTCGAAAAAAAATAATAAAAATGACCGGAATTTAACGGAAGCGACATGTTTTTTTCCTTGTCTCTCCGTTCAGGTTAATATTAAGACTACAGTGACTGGATTGGGATTTTAAGATTGCGACATGTTTTTACCGATGTCTCTCCATAAGAACTACAGCCGAACGTACAAACGAATCGAGCTTTTTGCTGATGTTCCGAAGAAAAAGTCCCACCACCATCCTTGAGAGAAGCATCCTGGAGAACAGCTTGTCCCACCTCGTAATGATGGGTACATCAACATCGTGTGTTCTAAAATTTACACTGTAGTATAGGTGCTTCCCAGTGATTGTGCCATGATTGTCACGGTGATGTCAATGATTGCTTGTGACATGCTTGCAAAGCTCGCACATTTTCACCACAGTCATTGCTTGCTCAATTGTGCTTGCTGTTGGGGGCACGCATCGTGCGGATCGAACATGTAGATAGAGCTTATGGTTCGACCTACCGGGCAATTTGTAACGGCCTACGGTGACTAAACGCAATCAGCTTGCATCATTGATCACTGTCGCATCGGCATCCAGCGCGCGTGTGCTGCACCCATCGTGTTGGCATTGGAGATTCTGCAGGGAATCCATGTAATTCCAAGCAATGTAGCAATTTTGCAAACAAATTGAAGGGAATGTTGCTAATGTAGAGTGCGACAAAATATTGCACTGTCGCGTTTTCTTGGCGGTCAACATTTCTGAATTGTGAAATGCATCTTGTTATTTGACAGGACGAAGGTCTCACGTGGACTAGCAGAGGCCAACAAGCATGTGTACGTCGTCATGATGCTGCCAATGCGAGCGATTGCTTTTGTTTCTTGACAGCAAACATGTATTCTAGTGCTATGCATGTGCTGTCAGCGCATGGCAATTGATGCTGCGCATGTATGCGAGATCATGTGTCTAAGAAAATCAACAATGTCTACTTTGTTTAGCTTTGATGAGCTCACGTACTGTTTTAACTAATTCCAAGTCGCAAGTAAGGCCTATGATGTTTACATGAGTACGCATCTTTACAGCACTTACTAGCAGATGCTTATTTTTACTAGCATTCATTCATTTTGTGCGACAATTTCGGTGCTGCTTTCATCTGAGCAACGCTCTTTCGTCCTCTTCCAAATCATCTTCTACCACCTGGTCATAATAGATGCAATTGTTTACCATTGCTATCTCGAAGTAATGAACAACGTATACGAATTCCGTACCATGAATGCCAGCATATAAAATACACCCAGGAGAACTTGAAGAGCTTAACAGTATTGGATGATTCATAAGGTAATGTGAAGAAAACTTAATCATCAACAACAACAATCACTACCTATCATCCCCACAGCAATAGAGTGGCTAATTAGGTCGATTTTAAGCCTGAGTCAAAAATAATAATGATTTCCTTGAAAATCAAAATATAATCGCACACATACACGAAGGTCTGCCAGTTCATAAAGTAGACGTTCAGCATTAAGGCTCCTATTGCCAGTAACGTGAAAAGGGCCTGAAAGAGAGCTCATGAGAAAGTAAACATCTACGGGTGAGTACCATGGGAAATTACCATGTTTTTGGGGTTCTCTGTCTTATTTGCATGGGTCCCAATGAAGAGGCTATAGATGTTGAAATTGATGGAAGTGATGAGCAAATATAAGATATGAAAAGGCGTAATTAGTTGGAAGCTATAACACGAGGTTTCAGATGCATAGAATTTTAGAAAAAAGCTCTCATATGAAACAGAAACATTGTATCGAAGAATTTCATGAAAATACGACAGATGAGGATGCTTATGGACAAAATTGTACCGGCCTATCTCTTCGAAAAAGTAGAATACCAAAGTAGCTATTTCTAAGCCCAGATAGTTTTCAGGGTAGGGAAATTTCCAGTCTATTTGCGGCACGTCCACAAGGCATATTCAGACGAGAAAGGGCGATAAACAAGCTATATGTTCCAGCAAATCACTAATATGATCGAAACTTCTAATCAACCACCTTTGTACGCAAATGTGATCACAGATAGGACGAAAAGAAGCAGCAGGTAGAACCGGTTGAGATACATCAGTATCTAATGTTTCATTGTAATTCGATAAAACTTATCAGAACACAGTTGCAATGCGATATCAAACATGAAGGATGTTACCTCTAGCTGGAGCGACGATCTAATATAGCGCCCCATCCCATTAAGACCTCCTCCGACACTGTGCTAGCGAAGTCTAAGATTGGAAACGATGAGGTGAGGAGACTAATATGAAAATTGTTCGGAATAATATTCATATCTACTGCTTCAACTCGTATAACAATTTGGGGGCTAGGCCATCAGCAAGCGGTTGAGTTGTGCGGAAGGAGGGCAACATGCTAACGACACATAGGTCTACACACATACATGAGGTCAGAGGCTCTCGGGTGGGCTTTTTTCTTTCTGTGATGAGCTGTTAGACCTACTACAAAGCAGCTAGTGTTTTTTCGCAATTAAATGTCCTCTATTTCCTAAGTTACGACAACTCATAGCATCGACAGCACAAGAGAATATGGCGTTATCATCACCTAACCGTTTCACAAACGGTTTCTTACCGGAAACTGATCACGAGTTACGAGCTGACGAGCGAATACCCATAAAGTCCAAAAGTAGTAGGGGATAATATCCTAATACTTTTCCTTACAACAAAAGTGGAATTTTTTTTCCATCTTCGATGTTCAGAAAAGTGAAGGTATCATAAAAGTTACATAATTCTTAGGATATTATTCGCATTAAATATTTTCTAATGTGATATTTGAGTACAGGGATTAAACGTAATGAAAATACAGTACTGCGACAAATAAAATTTGGTGACGTTTGTAGAAATATCAACGGCATTTAATCATTATTCTTTCTCGGCACTCCTTCCGAAACGCTTGCATCGAGGGGCGCTGGGGGGGGAAAATAACGTTGGTACTTGCCCTCAAGGTCAGGAACCCCATTCGGATAAAACTTTGCAGGAAGTATGATAGAGATGTAGGGGGAACAGGGATAAACAAATTCCAGATCTTCGAAGTTTACCATCGATAGAATGGCAAATTCACATTTTGATGAGTAACGTTCGTATCCCTACATTGAAGCCTTGCTTATTCGTGCACAGTAGAAGAGACGGAAGAAGCAACAACACGAAGATGGGTGCTGCAGTAGGACGTATCCCCGACAAGCTGCATCCAAGCTGCATAAACTTCATGATGGACCTCAAAGATACTATCTCGGCGGAGAGGAGGCTCCGAGGTAGTCATAGTAACCATAATACGGCAGCTTTAGCAGTAATCGTCGTTGTCGTAAAAGTAGTAGAAATAGTAGAGGTAGTAGCGTTTGTGAAATGGTAAAAAGCGGGATGTTGCCGTTTCCATACTCCAATTCTTCGTTGTATTATCAGGTGCTATGTCAAATTACGACGGTATGGCTGACATCAAGGCCTATACCAAGATTCTTGGAAATTCCAATGGTAGGCCGAAATGAAACGAGTAGAATATGATTCTAACACTTGAATTGAAAATATGGAACGAAGACACAGGGCGACGTACATATGCAACACGAAAGACCTTGGGTCTACACAATACATCGTTCATTTTTATCCAAATCCACGCTATGCTTCAGGTTTCGACATTCTTGATTCTGACCACGATGGCTTCATAGATATCATAGAGATAATAGTAGCGATGTACCTATCCGCTCGTGGTCCATTACATGCCAAGGTGAACGCTGCTAAGAGCTCATTCTTATCCCAAGATTCATTGTATTTTCTCTCATACTGGCCTTTCGTCTTCAGGCTAGGAAATTGTTCGATGTATTCGACACGGATAATACAAAGTATTCGTAGAAGAGTAGGAAATGGGAATAGTGCACACCATCCCTTCTGCTTCCTCTCTCCCCCTCTCCCCCTCTCTCCCTCTCTTTTTTTTTCTGTATGTTTCCTTCCAATCGAATGTCTCTCAACGATATTTTTTCTGCACCTCTCCCACGCACCTGATTAATGTTATCTACCGATGTTTCCCTATATTTTGAAAGGCATTTAAACCTGGAGAAGCTAGAGCACATGATAAATATGTGCTTCACAATGATGGCAAGGCTCACAAGCTGCAACCTTCAAACGGTAACCTCTTAGAAGAGGCCATCCTGTTTGCAACAATGAAGTTTTATCAAAGATGACGAGTCTCTCTTTCTTTCTCTCTGCAGACGAATGGTTTTATGTCCAAAGTAGCCCGCATGGTGTTTAGATCGGTCATGAATTCCAGAAAAGGTGGTAATTTCCACAGCGATGATGCCGATATGATGAAGCATGGGGAGTTGACATATATACACATATATATTATATCCCTCTCTCTCTCTCTCTCTCTCTCTCTCTCTCTCTATCTCTCTTTGTGTGTGTGTGCTTTGGCGTTGCATCTTCCTCTTGGTGAGTGCTAACAATCCATCCTGCCGTTCTCTCCTCCTCGATGTTGTTATCTTATTCTTCTGTGGTGATGATGATTCTGATAGGCATACGGGACACAACTGGGGTTGGTTTGGACGAGTTTACAGAGTTTTGTAAGCGCAATCAGTCTGCGACCGCATTTATGTGCAAATTTGGTATCATTTTACCCATTCACATGTTGCTTCTGTTGATTCTCCCCCCCCCCCCCCCCTACCCACCCGCCTTGCCTACTTTCACCTGCTACTGCATTTGGTTTTCGGAAGGAACACTTGTCAATGAGTAAGAAGAACAAATGTGTGGCCACTACTTACACCTAACTAACTACTGCTAGGGACTACTGATGGGAAAGCCATCCAAAAAAACCAAGAGCAGAGGTACTCAACTATCCCGTCGATATTCACCGGAGGTAATGAGAGAGACTATATCGCTGCTGCGCCAATTATCACTACATCTCCTCGTAGAAGCATCTAACGGGTTGTTCGTAGTATTAGTAGCAGTAGTAATCGTGATTGTGGTGCTCATTATCACGTTGATGCTGCTACCTAGACATCCCAACCTTGACCTCAAATAAAACCATCGAGTACATGGCCAAGGGGAAGGTGTTCCTTACTCACTCACTCACTCACTGCAAAGGATAGATGAATGACCGATATAGTTCCCATAATAGCATCAACTCGATCGACACTCAGCCGACAGATACCAATTGCCGCTTCTACGAATTGCGGGCAAATGGCCATTATACTATTGCGACATTATGTATGTATGTATATATATATATATATATATGTACCGCTCGATTCGATGAACCCTCCTCCCTCCTTTTGGTTACCTCTCCGTGTTACTATCGGCATCTATGATATCGACGCCATCAATAGCCAGCCTCCGTTGGCTTCATCAACCCCAACATAATACCGGATCACCAAATGACTTCTTCTCCTGAATGCAGGCGTTAGACGAAAACGTCTACGAATTAGGCCAAGGACGGCTCTCAGTAGCCAAGGTATTACTCCTCCTCCCTCCTCTCCTCCTCCTACTACTACTACTACTACTACTACTACTACTACTGCATCTTACCTGCCAATGCCGTCCACTGTTGGGTGGGGAGGCGAATGGAGGATGGTGAGATGTATTTGTAGCAGCAGTTAGTTGTTGTAATCTTCGCCTTCACCGTGTAACAACTTGGCTCAGGTCTACGGAGTTAAGCAAGTATTCGATGTCCTTGATGGGTACTGTAGTAGTAGTAGTAGAAGAAGAAGAGAAGTAGGAAGTGAAGAAGGAAGGCCCTCTTTACCAAATATGCATGATGTCCATTCAACCTTCTCCCTTCTTTATTGTCTGTCTTCTCATTGACGACGAGGACGATGATGACGATGACTATGATCATTTGCAGTGATAAGAGCGGGGAGATAGAGCTCTCTGAGCTGGAGGAGTCGTTCTCACAAAACAAGATCTTAGGAACAGTGTGTATATGTATATACAAACAAGTCCAACCCGCTTCCACCATCTCCCCCCCCCCCA
>ADNK01001322.1:0-89069 GCA_000320545.1 Bigelowiella natans CCMP2755 | reverse complement strand
TCCCAAAATTCTCGGAATTCAATTTGTCACAGTGGTCAGAGGGAGATATAAAGAACGGATTCTCTCTCTCTCTCTCTCTCTCTCTCTCTCTCTCTCTCTCTCTCCCTCTCTCCCTCCCTCTCTCTCTCTCTCTCTCTCTCTCCCGATCGATGAAGACACACAAATGTATGTTGTGTGTGGTACACATTTTATCTTTCAAACACTAGTGCAATAACCCTCCCTCCCCGCAGGGTACATGTACCTATCTGAATCCCGAGAATTTCGGACAGTGACAGTCAAAGAAGATCGTGTCTGATTCATTCGTTGAGCAGTGCGTCGGGTTGCCTGAGACTGAAATTATTGTTGAATACAGACATGGATGCATAAGAGGTAGTAGCAACTAGGAGGGGGGGGAGAAACAGTTGTATGAGGGAATTATTTTCTAACCGTGGATGAAATGAGGAGGAACCATGCGATGACTCCAGCAGCGATTGACCACCTGCCTCCCGACATCTGCCATCCAAGCGCAACCCTTGTGAGGGGAGCAGGAGATCAAGTACCAGCCAAGCTGTATTTTTTGAATTCTTTCCTTGGAAGTTTGAAAATTCTTTCAAGTCGCTATTGTTGTTGTTGTTGTTGTTGTTGTTGTTGTTGTTGTTGGTGGTGGTGGTGGTGGTGAAGGTTGTCGTCATCAGAAGAGGAAGAGCGCTTTTTGCCGACAAAATAATCATTGTCTGTTCGAAGGCTTGCGAACCGCTTTTTAATTTTCTTGTTCGGCTTGAGAAGGAGACATGCCGAGGTGGTTTTGAATGTTTCATCATGTGGTTTTAATGTTTGTGTTTAATCCCACGATGTCGCAGGTATGAAATGTCATGTGATTCTTTCTGTTTATTTGCGAGCCGACTTTTAGTGTTGGAACTCATAAAAACATAAATCCAAACTCACTCGAGAACAACATGGTTTTAATGTTTGTGTTTAATCCCATGATGTCGCAGGTATGAAATGTCATGTGATTCTTTCTGTTTATTTGCGAGCCGACTTTTAGTGTTGGAACTCATAAAAACATAAATCCAAACTCACTCGAGAACAACAAAATCCAAACTCACTCAAAAACAGCAAAATCCAAAGTCCCTCCAAACACGACTAAAACGGAAGTACAATGGCTCGTACCAAGCAGGCCGCACGCAAGTCGACCGGAGGCTCCGCGCCACGAAAGCAACTCGCCACGAAAGCGTCTCGCAAGAGGTTCAAAGGCTACATGACTTCTGGGCAGATGGTAGGAAATGCTTCTTACGGCTCCGAAGAACGAAAGGCGAAGACATCATTCGTCAACTATGAGAACACATTTTTCGCTCATGGTTTCAAGAACGCAGCAGTTCCTACCGAAACTAAATCTGAGTTTGTTCCTCGGTTCTCCCACGCATGCACGGTGAATCCTGAGACCGGAGCCCGTGAGTACTGGTCTTCGGTGGCTTTTGCTAGCAAGTTTAATGGGGCCGGAATTAAAAAGTATGGCAGGCCGCCTGTAGACCTAGTAATTGTCGTGGATACTTCTGGCTCCATGGACTCTGAATTCAATAGTGCTACAACCAACCACAGAAATCGCACCAGCAAACTTGATGCAGTAAAGAGCGTAATCGGAACAGTGATCGACCAGTTGAAATCTGGCGATCGTCTTGCCTTGGTAGAATTCACGTATGATCAGGAAGTTCTGCTGCCTTTGACTCCGTTCGAGAGCTTAAACAGGAGGAACAACGTTGACTCAGCCGTTTCATCCCTTATTGCGTCGGGGGGCACAAATCTTTCCGGTGGCCTTATGGCTGGACTGAAAGAGATCGGTTTCAAGGGTGGCAGACAGCAAAGGGAGAATGTGAAGAGAGTGTATTTCCTGACAGATATGGAATCTGGCTTGCACGACGAGGAAAGGGTGCTGGAGCACATCAAGGATGCGGCGAAAGAGTCGATATACACAACTGTGGTTGGGATTGATGTTGACCTCTCTGTTGGGTGCGTGCAGCGAATCAGTTCGGTGGCTGGTTGCCGCTACATGTCCATTAGTTCTGTCCAGGATGCACAGGCGAGTCTTGTAGAAGATTTTCCATACGAAATAGCACCCATCGCTGTGGACATCAAAATGAGATTCAATGGTGCAGATGTCATAAAAGGGTTTGGATCCTCAGAGCTTCTTGCACTCAAACGCGGGACAAAAACTGTCACCCTCTCTGGGGAATTTGCGAATTCTGTGACCTGTGACAACGAAATAATGGGTGGAATCCTTGTCTTCAAGCATTTACCTCCCCAAAACCATGAGATTCATGTGAAAACCACGTGGAAAAGCATTGAAAAATTTGCCAAGTCTCACACTGCAAAGATCGAGTTTCAGTATCATCATGATGAAGACGAAAATAAGCAGGAGGATCACTTCAGCGATGACGATATTCGAAAGGCTGTCTGCCTCATTCGGTTTGTCGATCTGCAAGAAAAGTATGTGCAAGACGAGAACCTTGATAATGCCAAGCTTTCCAAGCGGCGGAAGTTGGAATTACACAAGAAGTGGTATGAGCGGCTTGTGACATACCGCTTGTACTTTCAAGAGCAGATGAAGATGGTTGCAGAACGTCCCAAGCGCTGTCTCTACATACTGGACACCCTTCAACAGATGATCGACTACGAAGTTAAAGACATAAAGGGTCTGGGGGGGAGAGTTCCAGGGATAAAAAACATCCTTGCCGCAAAGGTGAAGTCAGAAATTCAAGATGGTTCAACCGATGAGGACAATGAAGACAGCAGTGTTCCTCCGCTCAGTGACGGAGACAACGATGTGAATCCAAATAGCACTGCCAACAGCTGCAAGCATGTGCACAGTAATCTCAATCTTCTACCCCAGGGTCAAGAAACCAAAAACTCTGTGAACGGAATGACTGCTGTTTTCGATCAAACCGCAAAAATGGTGAGAAACGTGGCAGCTTTCATGATGATGAAGCCAAAAGGAAAGCGCACGTCTAAAAGACTAAAAGTTTTCCGAAAACAGAATCTTCAGACTGCAATGCAGATTGTTTGATGCGATTTGATCGATGGCCGACAGATTTGATTTCTGGAGATCAAGTGCAAGTGAGGTATCATAATGCATCGTTGCATTGGTGACAAGGCTGTTTGAACACACGCATCGCATTATTGGTGTATTTGTTTGGGATGCAAATTTGTGAATTCACAAAGGTAATTTTGAGAGATCCAGCAGTATCGAAATTGCTGCATTCAAAGCGCGATTGCGCATGCTTTGTTGCAGCATGTGCAGTGCGTGATTCGCTAGTATGGTGCATATGTAAGTAAGCAGACATGACAGCGTCGTAGGGTCGATCATGCTAGCATATGCATGTGTGTGCACATCGTATTTTCAAGCATGCGGCATAGCCTAATAAAGGGCTCTGCCGCGTACCGCCGTTAGCACACACGTGTACTTTAGAACATATGTGACATAGATCATATGTGCTAGTACATATGTATTAAACCACATGTGATATTAAGAACATGTGTATAATATGAAACTATAACTACACATGTTCGTACGTGCGTATGCGGCATAGCCTAAAGGGCTCTGCCATGCACCTACTATCTCGCAACAGCCACAGACACTCAAACAGTTTATTAATAAGCGCTGTACCCGTAGGTTTGCACGCATCTAAATAATTATTGTTGGAATCAGGATGACCGTACGATATTTAAAAAATTGGTTTATTCCAGCATGCATCCGCGCGCACTGCCGCATCGCAAGCACATCAACATGCACATGCTATGCCATGTATACCAGCAGTGCCGTGCATGCACGTTTCTATATTTCAAAGTACAGGGGGAGTTCTGTAGTTGTGCATTTGATTTATGTATACATGTTTATTAACTATTGTATTACACCGGACTCTATCTGACATATAGACAGTTATGTACGTACATGTACTGTAATGCAGCGCGCGTACGATATATATACGCGCGACATGGACGATGACGAGGCGTGCGTACGCGCGCTGCCTGTGCACACACATACCTAGATACGTACATACACAGTTCTAGAGTTGCGCACCACCGCCTGGTTAAAATCATCGCTTCTTCTCTGTGAATCTGCTATGACCACATGTAATTTGTAACTGAACACATGTCGATAGTGTGAAATGATGCGCATGCCACGATTTATTAGCGGGCACAACCATATGCAGACTACTTTCACACTGCGACACAATGTGAATAAATCTGCATCGCACTAATGAAAGTGGTACTTTCGGACAATAGGATTTCATCTTCTAGGGAAAAAAAGTCGTCCATATTCTTGACAGGCGTTTACTTTGCCTTTTGAAGAATATCAAAAAAGAATTCACTTTCCAGAACACCGTCTTCTGGGAGATCTGTACAATGAACCCCATTCTTCACTTTATCTTTTCCAACTTTTGCCCGAAGTGTGTGAGGGCGAATATGGCGTGCTACAACTGGATCAGCTGGACCAATAAATTCTCGGAAGAGATTGACAGTTTTCTCTTTCTCTGTACGAACCTCCATAGCAATTACGGGGCCTTCGGTCAAATGCTTGACCATTGCGCTGTAATGTGGCACCACCGTGTCGTAGACTTCGAGAAATTCTGAAAAAATCCATGTAAAAGATACAAAAGATCCTTTAGTTATTGGTGAATATTACGAATGTCTTCACACAGACTAACCTTTGGCAGCGTCGACATCCAGTCTGAACATCTCCAACGCAGATATCTCGTAACCTTCATTTAAGATGCTATCTATGACAACCCCAGCGTATCCGTCTTTTAAAGCTTGTGGTTTGATAACACATGTTGTGCAATTGTTGAAGGTAGCAACAGAGGCCACTTTTTTGCTGAAAATAAAGTCAAGTTGTTTTTGAACATCTGAAGTTGAGCTTGCAGCATACAAGGCTGCCTCAACGGGAAGTTTGGACAATATTTTCCGAAGTTTTGTGTCACCAGAGCATATTTCATTAAGCTTAGAAACTGCATCCTTGCATGCGAGCTCAAATGCGTATATATTATCTATTGCCAAGCTCTTTGCTTCTTCTCCATTCCCGACCAATTCAGCAGCTTGGATAGGTTTTAAGTTGCACAGTTTTGCATTGGTCACAATGAAACCCTGCTGAATGAGACAGTCTAGAATCTTTCCAGATGATTCGTATGCAGGAGCTTTGATAATGCAAAGAGTCTTTGCACTTGCTTTTTGTAACATTCGACGAGTGAAATCATCTCCATAAGAGACCACGGTCAGTAAGCGGGAGTAGACGGATATCTTTGCTCCAAGATAAAGATCTTTAAGAGAAATAGACTCGTATCTACATTTTTTCAGGAATGTGCGGCGATTTTTAGGGTCATACATTTCTATCATCCCGTTCTGGAGGTGGTAAAACAACACATACTTCCGCACAATGGACGCCATCTTGTCGTAATACTCGACACTGAAGCTGTAAACGCTCTCGTTCTGGGGCTTCATCATCTTGCTATTTCTACACGTTGATGGCAAGCTCGGAGAGAAGAGGAAGCGTTGTGTTGCGTTGAATCACAAAAAGGAGTGGGATTCTTCGAGGGGCTGGGCAGGTTCACTGAGCTGTTACCCAAGCTGTAAACCTTTGTTTCGGTTTCTATAATTCAAGCTGGACCCATTTCTTGGTAATATGTCAGGGGATTCCTATTCTACGACAACCTCAACATGTTAAAAATGTAATAGCGTTCTGTAAGCGTTTTATGCTTCATATTGCCGAGAAGGACACATATTGCATGTCGCACAAGTTAAATTTTCTACATTTTATCTTCACCTGAACTTGCTACAATTAAAATTCCAAATTATTTGGATCCTTGTTGTCGTAGTTAATAAACGTATTTGTTTTATGGAAAATAGGAATTAAAAGGGAAGGCCTTGGCGGGCTGTTGTATCAATTCAATATGGTGGAGGAACTCCACGTGGTCGAAAATAATACACAAGTCTTGCAATCAGCGATCTGAAATGGCGACTCCACTCCCTGGGACTAAAATTTCAGAGTTCAAGGCAGTCGTTGGGTCGGAGGTATCCGGAGTAATTTACTAAGTGTACCCGCAATATCATCACTTCAACTTTGCAGATCGCCAACAGGGTCCTGGGATACTTCTTGAGCAAGGCAAAGGGCAATGTTTCACGTGCTGTCAATCTCTATTTTGATAATGGTGGCAAGATACCAGCTTCTGCGATGTACGTTTACTCCCATGCACATTTAATATACACGTAATATTCGCTAGAAAAAGAAGTATGCAAACCTATCAGGCGGCAACAAGATCTCAAGAAGCAGCTTATTCGGAAAGCCCAAGAGTCTACCACGAGGAACTCTCCGGACGAAAATACCCGACCCCCAGGAAATTTCAGTCGCACAGTTACAACTGCAAAGGAACGGGAGGTTATAGTCATCGACTCCCCAGTTCACAAAGCGAAACGAGGATCCAAAAGGTGCATGACGATACAACTAAGCTAGAATCGATCTGAAATTATATTGGTAGGTTACATCGAGAAGCATCCAAAGGGAAGAGCTATTCTCATTTTTTTGAAGTACACGAAGGTAGAAATACAGCAATGGCTCGACCATCTTTGAATAACAGTTGAGAGTCGGTATTGCTTTACAACCTCAGATGAGACAACAGATGAAAGCGACTTTGAGGTTCAACCAAATTCCCCTCCAACCAGGTGCGAATCGTACCAAATCTAGCAATTCTTTATATATTTGTTTTTAAATGACTAAAATCCATTCTACAGGAAAAAAACATCCAAAAGATCAAGAAATATATCTAAGTACGGGGAGGCAAAGAAAATGCCATCTTCCAGCTGGAGCTCAAAGGAACTGCACCCTATTTTCAAAGGTGGCCGTAAAAGTACTAGTTTGAATTCGACCTCGTCAAGTAAAAGAGAGAAAAACAGCAGGAGTAGCAGTAGCAGTAGCAGCAGCAGCAGCAGCAAAAATTGCGAAGAAAACAGTTTACCCGATGAAGTAATTAAAATTGAGATCATCACGAAGGAACGGCAAATAAAAATGGAATTAGCGCGTCGTGAGAGGGAATCAGAAATAAATAGTAGATTGGCTTGGGAAACTAAACCTCTGGGTACTCTCCTTGTAAGCGCAATGGCGACTACAAGGGGGAGAGATTTGTTGAAAGCGGGGGATATTGTTAGTTTTCAACGGAGGAAGGTAGAATCTACGAAGAAATTTTCAAACAAGCTTCTGAAGGGTCATAAACGACAACGGCTTCCAGCCTCAGAAAAGAGGTCCACGAGAATACTTAGATTCACTGCAGGAAAGTATAATTCCGAGATAGGACGTCTGCCAACGAACATATCGACGAGCATAACTCCTTTATTTGATGCCGGGTATATCGATCTATCTGGAACTTGCATTGAAGCTCCCTCCAACGTACAAATATTCTCAACCGTTGTGTTAGAGGTAAGCATCAGCATTACTAGTAACTTTTTTAGAACCCTCCAAGCCCCAGACCCAGAAATATTGAGAGCTGCTACACATGAGAATGATCCAGAGGATTCTTCAGATAAATTTGCAGCTGTCCAGAATTTCTTGGAGCTACTTAAATTCTTAGGTGTGAAGTCGATACAGGATGCTAATAAGCGAGGGCTTGGGATTGTCCAAAAAAGCAGTAGCAACAGTACTGATGATGACTCCAGTGCTGCCAGATTGACAGAAAATCAGATAAAATCCCTCGTTGACAATTCTAATAGTGTCGCTGCTTCTTTACCGATGGCAAGGCAACCCGACAGTCTTTTATGCACTCTTCGCGGATATCAGAAGCAGGCATTGTGGTGGATGCTGACAAGAGAACATGCTCGAGTTGCAAAGGAAGTCCAAGAAGAGGAGGGATCGTTGGAAAATGATGAAGATGTTATGGATGATTCGAAATCTGATTCCTCGAAGGATAACCAGAATAAAGACATACAAGAACACTTGCAAAGTTCAGATAAAGGAAATGGAGCGAATTTGAGCAAAATCCCAAGTGGTTCAAATGAACATAGTAAGAATACTCAGACTGTAGCTTTGAAGAAAGGAAAAGGAAATTCAAGCGATACGAATATACCTTCCCCGAACCAGGCAAAGAGGCATCCACTTTGGGATGAGTTCCGTCTTGGAGATGGGACATGTTTTTATGTGAACCCTTTTTCGATGGAGGTATCTGTTTTAATGCCAAAGAACAACTGTGCAGCTCCTGGTGGCATACTGGCCGACGAAATGGGCATGGGTAAAACCGTTCAAGCCATTGCATTAATGGTATCAAACCCGTACTGTGAATCAAAGTTGAGGGAAACCTTATCTGATTCCCCAACGGCTCGGAAAAAGGGCATCACGAGATTGTGCGGCGGCACCCTTGTCGTTTGCCCAATGTCTTTGATCGGACAATGGCATGACGAAGTTCTTCGCCATTCACACCAGAACGTATTGATATACCATGGAAGCGATCGCTGCCGTTCTCCCATAACGAATTACGACGTTGTGGTAACGAGTTACGGTACTCTTGCATCAGATATGAAAAGCTCTGGGGCAAACCTCCATAGTCTCATATGGTGGCGCATCATGCTAGACGAAGCCCACTATATCCGAAATTGTGGCACAGAATCTGCGAAGGCAGTATTTTCAATTGAGGCCAGGCATAGGTGGTGTCTAACCGGAACTCCCATTCAAAACAAGCTGGATGACTTGTTTTCTCTCTTACATTTTCTTCGAGAAGAACCATGGGCATCGGCAGCGTGGTGGCGAAAAGTCATCGCAAAACCTCACGAAAAAGGAGATGATCGGGCTGTTATGAGACTTAAGGCTGTTCTTCAGCCAATACTTCTTCGTAGAACAAAGATGATGAAAGATGCAAAAGGAAAACGAATTCTTGAAATTCCTCCAATGAAAGAGTCCATCGTAAGATTAAAGTTCACACCTCAGGAGCAAGATATCTATGATGCTCTTTTTTCCCGAACAAAGACGCAATTCGACCACTATATGAGACAAGGTGTTGTACTGAATAAGTATTGCGAGATCTTTACCCTCATACTTCGGTTGCGTCAAGCATGTGACCATCCCATCTTGACCCTCGGACGAAAACGGTCAGAAAAGGAAATGGATCGTGAGCTCAAGGCTTTTTATGATAATTTTACATCTCGAGTCGAGCTGCACGACTCCGTCAAGGGTGATGGAAGTAAGGGCAGTGTCCCGAAAAAATTCGTGGAAAAGGTCGTGGAAGATCTGAAAAGGGGTGAAAATACAGAATGCCCTATATGCCTGGATATTCCAGAGAATCCGGTTGTTACACAGTGTGCACACTACTATTGCCGTGAGTGTGTTTCATCAATGTTCAATAAAAAGGGATGGGCGCGTTGTGCTATCTGCCGTAACGATATCTACGAGGTAAATCTTTACAAAGTTCCAACAGCTGATGCAAACGCGCAAGCACGTTGTGGGGTAGGAGATTGGAAGCACAGTTCGAAAACGAAACGGTTGGTGGAAGAACTCGAGGATTTAAAGCGAAAGGACCCATCGATAAAGAGTGTGGTTTTCTCCCAATTCACCCACATGCTTGATCTTATCGAATGTCCGTTGAAAGATGTTGGATTCAAGTTTGTTCGCTTAGATGGAAGTCTTTCACGGAAGAACCGGGAAAAAGTATTACATCAGTTCAGAAGCGACAAACAAACCAAAATAATTTTAATCTCCCTCAAAGCTGGAGGGGTGGGCCTAAATCTTGTCGAAGCGAATCATGTTTTCTTCTTGGATATCTGGTAAAACTTATGATTTTAATTCTACCAACGGTTAATTGTTATAATATCGACTTTTGTAGGTGGAATCCTGCGGCCGAGGATCAGGCAGTACAGCGTGTCCACAGAATTGGGCAAACTCGGCCTGTGACAGTGAAACGTTTCATTGTAGAAAGCACTATCGAAGAAAAGATATTGAAGTTGCAGAATCGTAAACGAAATCTAGCAGCTAGTGTCGAGGTAATAAAATATAATTTTCAAAGTGATCCGAAGATCATTGAAAATTGAAATTCACTTTTTGTAGGGGAAATCCGGTGCAGATTTGAAGAAGGTCAGATTTGAGGATTTGAAAGCTCTTTTCAGTTTTGAAGTGTTGCGTCCCAAGTAGTTTGGATGTATTTCGAAATTAGTTCCACATCGGGGCACATATCAGCACCCAAAACGGTTCGGTAGCTATCACATGAAAGAAATTTACATCATGCGATGTGTGAATCATTCTTTTGGATCCACAGATATCAAAATTCAAAATGAAGATAACACTTCTGATCAGAAACTTAGCAACACATTAGACACACATGTACAATGTGTACTGTGTCTGTAGTCAACATGAAATCTTGACCTGCTAGCCTGCTAGCACAAATCTAGAGATGTAAAATTCACCGATTTAATTGTTGTGCGCGCACATTGCTTCCACCTCTAGACTTGTGTGAATGAATGAGCAACACGAGAACACGAGATGCGGGCATGCAGGACAGCAGGCAGAAACGTTTTTCACAGATCGACCAAACCACCCCACGCGTCCACAGCACTGTTGGGTGACATGCACTGATGAGTGCGAGCGCAACGTGCACATGAACAGCTAGCTGTAACGTCGTGCGATGGCTGCTGTGCTTGACTGCAGCAGTGCAAGTTCTCATTCGACACATCTAGACATCTAGCAGACATGCTGGCATGCCTAGAGCTAGATGCTGGCATGGCACGCTACGGCTGTGCGGCACGCCACGGCGATGCAATTGTTCCCCTTCATCAAACTGAAACACACCGCGTGGCATGTAGTTACGTAGCTAGCTAGGCTTAGCTACGTAGCTACATGCCAGGCATGCCGGCATTGCCAGCATGGACACGTGCACAACGTTCGATTGTCGATTCACACGTGCACGCAATGCTGTGCAACAAGTGTGGCAACGCTGGAACACGTGGTGTGCATGCATGCAATCCTGGGATCGACTGCTCTCATTGGCAGCATGAGCAACATCGGCTGTGTGCACCATGCACCGTGCAATGCCGGAATGACCTGCTCGTCGTGCCCAGCTAGCCAGTGGCGTGCTCACTGGCAAAGAAAACTGGAAAAGTGCCAGAGTGCACCATCGTCCCACAATTTTCTTCACTTGCAGAACAATTCACGAACGTGTTGGCTTCAGCGTTTCTTCGTGCTGGCGTGCATCGCACTGACTGCCAGACTGGCTGGGCGTGGTCGTTCAGAGCTCGCACTTGCTCTCTTGCTGGTCAGTCACGCTGCTCTCACTCACCAGTGCCAGAGTGGCACAATCTCAATGGTGTTCCAGGTTTGCGGCTCCTTCACTGATGGCAAGGCAGTTCGATGGTCCTTTGTGTCTGTGCACTCTTCGTGAACGTGAGAGCACAAACTCGTGGACGCCGAGTGAACGAAACATTGGAACTGTGATCACAACTTGGCACGCACCACGATGCACAGACAACACCTTGCGCTGCTCACGTGATGACGCGCCTCAAGCATCAAGGTGCAACTGAAACTGGCCTCTGTGTGGGCCACGAAGAAGCGAGGTCTTGAAAGTGGCTGACCGAAAGCGAGAAAGTGACCCAACCAACCCAGCAACCGCCCAACTTGAAGGAAAAGACTGGGACAAAGTGGCAGACAATCCAACCGAGCTAGCGGAGTGACTCTAACGGAGCAGTTGAAAAGTGTCACGCTGAATTGATTTCAATGAACAATGAATGAATGAACGAAGCATGGTTCTGACAAGATTCGACGACTCGATTGAGAAAAAAGTGAGGCATCAGAAGATTGTCGTCCTGTGTCAAGGACAACATTTCAGAACTGGATGTGTTCACAACGATGAGAAACATTGGGATTTATCGTAATATGACAAAAAAATAATTTATTATGGAAAAAAAAGCATGGAATATTTGTACTTCTCACAAGATCAATCACACATATTACTGCTGATTCTGTAGGACTGAATGGCTTCGCTGTTCTGTCGCCGGCAGGCTTCCCGGTGCAGACTCTCACTGCGTTTGCTTCATTCAGCGAGTCCGAGGCGACAGACGGATGCGAAATCGAGTGTTGAATGCGTGTCCTCCACAGAGGCATCGTCGTTAGCGACTTATGACGCCAATGGATCAGAAATTTTCAAAGCTCAGAACAAAGCGCTTAGCCCTGAACCTAATGTCAACGACCACCTGAAACAGGTTTTTACCGCTTAACATTCTTTAAGCATTCTTTAACTTTAATATTTTGGTTAGCACGTGGAGAATTTGAGGGAGATCGAAGTTCTCAAGAATCATATTCGGTCTCGAGACCTCAAGAGTATTGAACAGGTCTATGATAGGATGAAACAGGGAGGCGACGTACAACTTGAAGATTCAACCATCTATAACGAGATCATAGAGATATGTATAATGGAGGGCAACTTGCTCAAGGCCGAAATTTGGCTCAATAGAATGGCGGCGGCAGGGAAGACACCTGATCAAGACACATTTAGACTTGCAATAAATGCATGCACCCGGTCCAATAGTTTCGAAGACGCCCATCGCTGGGTGGAAATCATGGCGGAAATGGGTTTGAAAACTAAATTTTATAAGTTGTAATGGATAAGTGCGAGATGAATATTGATAATGTTTGGTTGACTGTATGTTGTTGCAGGAGTCCACCCCGATGCGACTACCTCCCTCTCCATAGTCGAGGCTATATTCAAAAGCGGAGCCTTTTCACAGGTTCGCGATTGGGTTTTGAGCATGGACAAAATGAATACTCCCATAAGTGTAGACATCTACGCTTTGGCGTTAGATGCATGCGCGAGGGAGGGAGATATAAATCAGATGGCTGATTGGATGAAGAAGATGAATGGCAAAGGAATCAAGCCGACAAAGTGCATGTACAGATCTATGCTGCAAGCATATTCTAGGGCACATATGGTTGAGCAGGCTGAGAGGGTAATCAAGTCCATGGAAGAGGCGGAAATCAAGCCAAATGCAAATGCTTATGCGCAGCTGATATCATGTTGTTGTGCTACGGGGGAAGTCAGAGTGGCCTTGAAATGGCTCACCAACGCTATCCATAATAATTCGGTCGATTCGGATTGTTTTGAGGGATTGATCGCTTACTATGGGAAGCCTAAGGCCTCTGAACACGTTATCAAAATCCTGAATCTAATGGATGCTGCCGGGGTTCAGCCAAGACATCGTGACTTCTACATGACTACCTTTAAGGCCCTATCTGCAAGTGGTGCCCGTTCCGATCATATTATTGAATGGCTATGCAAAATGCATGACCAAGAGCATTTCTTTGACCTGAGATCGTGTAATGAGGTGATGTCAACGCTCATCGAACATGGCGATGTTGATACTGCACGAAGTGTGCTGGAGAATGTTGCTCAAAAACTGTTCAATCCTGACCAAGTAACCTGCCAGATTATGCTATCTGGGCTCGAGAAGAGCTCCCCGGAGAAGGCGGTGTCCTTTTTGCTAAATATGCTTTTATCACTCGGTGTCGCGCCAAACGTAGCCCATTACAATTCCGGTCTACGAGCATGCTCACGCTTTGGAGACACAAGAACAGTACGTGGACTAATCGGTTTAATGACCGAGTCGTTGCTTGAACCAAACGCATCTACATTCGAGATTGCGATACGCACCCATGCATATCATGGAGATCTCAAGGGAGCGAAGGAGTGGCTTGAGGCCGCTCAGGAGGCAGGTTTTGGTAATTCACGTATCATCCTAAATGCGATGCTCGAGGTGCAGCTTTCCACAGCTGCCAGCAACGAGGAAGTAATGGGGGAAGAGGAGGAAGCTCATTCACAGAGAAGGAAGCGTGCTGCTGCGTACCGCGCCCTAGAATGGGTGAAAGAGCTGCACGGCTCCTCCTCATCTGCTCTGGGGCTTTGGCCATTGGATGCAAATGGAACGTCAACGCTCATTCGATCTCTTTTAGAGGCCAATCTAGAGTCGGCTGCATTAGAGTGTTTTGAAGCCTTTCTCTCCGATATGAAGGAAGCAACTTCTAGAACTATTCAGGGAGGAGAAGGAGAACAATGGACGCGAGAACTGCAGTCTGCCGAGTGGTTGGTGGTGCAGCAGGAATCACAACCGGTTTATGAGGCGTTCATATGGCATTATAGCGCTTCGGAAGACGAGAAGAAGGTCAGCGAGTGGCTGGACAAAGCATTAAGCTCCCGCGTAGAGCTGCAATCGCGGTGGTTTGCGATGGCTATCATGGTTCATATCAAGAAGGCGAACATCCAGACCGCACGTAACCGATTCCGACAAATGCATGAACTTGGTGTCAAGCGAGACGCATGCGTTTATGACCTCATGGCCTCGATTGGGCTAGGAACAAGCATGGCTCAGCAGCAGCAGCAGCAGCAGCATCAGCAGCTACAGCAGCAAATCAGTGAAAACAACTCCAGCAACTACTCTCAAGAGGAGCAATTATTAGCTCTGATGAAGGAAGACAGGATCCCTCCCTCAGTACATACGTTCAGTCGTATGCTGGGTCTGGCAGCCAAGTGTTCGCGACAGGGAAGAAGAACAAGCCCTGGAAGTGTGAATCGTATCATGAAGCTGATGAACCAGGAGAACGTCGCACCAAACGAGGAATGCAAGCGGTTTGCATTAGAGGCGATGTCGAGAAGTAGCAAGGGCCAGCACGATGAGAAGATGAGGAAACAGCTCATCGATTCGGTGGTCTCCCTCGAGCCCCTCGTGCATGACCATTTGAACAACAATCAGATAGACAAAGCTCTGAAACTCTTCCTCGAGCTTATCAAAGAGGTTGAGGAGGGCGGTAAAGAGCCTTCAGCTGTGCTCAAATCACGCATGTTGCACAGCCTCGTCAAGCATAACAAGAGAAGCATTGCCGAGAAGATCTTCTACCTCCTCCCTAACCCGAGCCCATACGACTTTACAGCCATGGCACAACAGTACGCACGTGAAGGAAATCTCTCTCGAGTCAAAGAGCTCCTCAACTACGTCTTCGGCTCTAATATTGACGAAATGGATCTTGAATGCTATCACACTGTCATCCAAGCCTGTGCAGAGTCAGACCCCTCCGACCATAAGACAGCAAAACGTCTTATGAAGTATCTCAAAGCTAAAAACGTGCCCGGTAAGGACATCACAAAGCGTAGGATAAAGTTCTACTTGACGCTACTATTTAAGAACGAAGCTCAGCAGGTATTCCCCGAAGTCGAGCTTGAGTTCACCCAAAACAGCAGGCCCTTGTATCCTCATGACCTACCGCGTTTGGATGCGAGATAGTGAGATAAAACATCACCCTCTCGTAGTTAGCGTGATGACAATGATGATCTGTGGAAGACTAATGTAAATATGCACCTCCTTCACTACTCACCATGCAAGTAATGGCAGTATTTTTCTAACGGAACGTATCAGTATTTAGCACTAGATTGCTGGGTATTTCATTCAATGACTGACAGCAGCTCTGCATGCGTATTTTATAATGTTAACAAACTTAACAAGTGAAATAAAAAATCAGATCTGCAACTGTGCCACACATGTCGTTTGTGAAGCTTAACCTATCATTTTGTCCGTTAATTTGCTATTATAGACACAGTAATAACATATATTATTGCTGCGCTATGCCACATGGCATGATAGGCTGTGTGTGCTGCTGCTATATATAGCTAACTCTGGCGTTTGTCGACTACTTTCCCTGCATGCAGTGTGCAATAGCAACTGCTAATAGTCCTAGATATCAGCGCCCATGCTAACTATATTATTGTGCACTACATATTACTGTACCGCATTTGCCACTGCACAATAATACGCAAGCTAGCTGCGTGGTCCGCGCACCGCGCCTAGCTAGATGAGCGTAGACGCCGTTATTTTGCGAGCCATGTAAATACTAGAAGCTTGGCTGGCTGGGGCATACTTGAGACGCATCGCAGGTAGAATGCAATGCTCTTATTGTTGCCCTTAGCTTGCTGTTGATTGCGCCATAGCGAATTCATCTCTATACATCATTGTATGAATAATTGAATGCATACATAAGCGCAGATCGCGTATGAAACACGATACATAGGCGTGTGTATGCTACGTCCACATATCAACGCACAACTGCAGTAATTGTCATAAGTAGTGAGGCAATTTACATCGTGCATCGTCTACCACGCTTTTCTCATGTGTTGTGGCGATGGAAACCGTCATACACTATGGATTGTGTGATGCAGCTTTTAAACTTGAGATTATGACTTTTTGCGATTTCTCTTTCTCTTGCCTTTCGCTTTTCCAGAACCTCCCCCCTCTCTCATCATTTTCTTGTGCCTCTTTGCTACTCTTCCCTTCGGCACAGCAGCAGGTATATCATCACCAGCATCATCATCCAGATCCATGTCGCCTCCCAACTGATGGCCTCTTTTCCGTAGGTTTTTGTTCTCCTCCTCCTTATTCTTCTTATGCTTTTGCTGCTGTTGTATTGTCGTCGTCGTCGTCTTAGCCTCCGATTCAGGAATTTCCATCTCCAACCACTCTCTACGCATCTCTGAGGATTTCACGTACACACGGATCTTGAGCCGATCGAAAATTTGATAACGTGTTTGGCTTTGGTTGTGCGCAAGAACTAAGTTCTCAGGGTCAAATTTCCAACCGCCGTTGTCATCACTGTCTTCGGTAATGGGTCCACCCGCCACTGCTGCCTCAGCCTCGCCACCCCCCCCGCGTACTACTGCGATAGAACCTTCAATTCCAAACTTAGCAGAAAGACGCGGATTCCATTTTGCGAACCGACAGCACAATGCCCTCTTCGATGACGTCACTTCGATGAAGGGCGAGTGATCCATTCATTGGTTGGTCAATTATTGGACATCGTGTTATCGTCGTCACAGTAGTAGTATCATTTGACAGCAGAAACAATACAAAGAACATAGAATATCAGTTGAGCTGATAAAGGATTAAGACGCAGCAACGGCTTAGAGGACAACGAAAACCGAAGGAACAAGGTGGTTTTTACATCGCTTACACGCGTTGTGTGCATGTTTGTTTCCCCACCGTCCCTTAATTTCTCTCGTTATTTTGTTTTCAATAAAAACGAAGATGGTTTTAACCACGACGACGATGATGATGATGATGATGATGATAGCGTTCATTATGTCGTTGTTGAGGTTGCTGTGTCCGTACTACCGATCTCGGAAATAGAGGAGGGTGTATAGTGCGGAACTCGAGCGTCCAACCTAAACAACCACGTGCATGTAATCATACATGGTAGATAGATAAAATTAGAGAGAGAGGGAGAGAGAGAGAGAGAGAGAGAGAGAGAGAGAGAGGGGACAACGGGTGATAGCGTATGTCTTCAAATAAGAAGGAGTTAGCATCAACACTCATGCTTCTACTGATTCTGTAACACAGTCAGGAGAACTTGCTTGCAAGCTATCGCCATAATCATCATCATCCTCATCATCATCATTATTATCATCATCGTAGTAGTAGTAGTAGTGGTATTACCTGCTGTGCCATTCGATTACGATGGTTCATATGCTCACACATGGATCTTGACTTCTCTTCGTTCTCGAGCGCTGTTGGAACAGGGTCTATGCGGAGCGCTGCGGCCTGCAAATAAGAGACGCAATATGTGTACAGCATGCACTTTGCAAATTATAATATGATGGATGCCATTCTCCGTACCAAAGGTTCTATCCATGCCAAAGAGATGTATCATTACCATCATCACCATCATCACCATCATCACCATCATCGTCGTCGTTGGCATCGTTGTAAGTGTAAGTACCAGTAGTCGGTGGACTAGAATATCCGAATATCTTTAGAAGAAAGGAAGGAGGATGTGAGGAGTAATGATAACAATAAATATGATGATCACATCACGTGAGTGAGTCAGTAGAGAGAGAGAGAGAGAGAGAGAGAGAGAGAGTCAGTAATCGATTGTCATCGTACGTGTTTGCGAAGTGGTTAAATTGATATAAATAAGAATATGTATATATAGTAGGTAGTCTCTACTGCTAGATGTAGCAGTGGTAGTAGTAGTAGCAGCAGTAGTAGTAGTAGTAGTAGTAGTGTACCTTCGAATGGGTGACGTGAAATGCGTGTAGATAGGGGTTGCTAGGCCGTAGTGCTGGTATCTATCATAAATATATATATATATATATATATATATATATCATTTCATTACATCCGTCTCATATATATATATATATATATATATATATATATATCATGTAGCAGCAGTTCCGTAGTAATCATTGAGTGAAACAACAGTCCTAAATCACGGCATTACATCGTACTTCTGCTGCTTCTTTCCCATGACACCCCACTACTACTACTACTACTACTACTACTACTACTACTACTCTTGCTCTTCCACAGATCCAGAGGAGAAGTACACAGCCTGTGTCATGCAGCGTGTAGCCAACACACGAATCAGCGTGTTAAAGTATGGAAATCCTTTGATCACGCATCGATCAAGAGACTCGCCCAGTGCTTTGTTGGACCGCGCATCGATTTTGAGGCCTTTGACAGCTGCAGCTCTGACAAGCATATCGAATTGTGTCTCTGAGGGTTTCGGGTGCCGCCGCAAGATGGCGAAGGAAGGGAAAGAGCGGAGGATGCGCTTGGCCACCTAATCCGTAGAACATAATTGATTCATAACTCGGTTGAATATACTGTATTTATCCAAAGAAATAGTCGATGTATGTGTCATTGTGTGTGTGTGTTTGTGTGTGTGTGTGTTTAGGCAGATTAGTCGCCACAACAACCAAAGCTGCTGCTGTTGGCGAGGCGATAACTGACCGAGATATTCGCTAGAAGCATGAACTCCTCCACCATTCCATTGGCCTCTTTGAGCTGATACCTGTCGTAGTATTAGAGTACAAGAAAAATAACCAAGCAGAAATAGGAAGGAGAACAGGAGCAGGAGGAGGAGGAGGAGGACAAAAGGAGAACAAGGAGAGAGAAAAAGAGTACAACAGCGTACGTAAGTAGCTAGTATTACTGAAGATAAGAAAAGAGGATGGTGATGATGATGGTGATGATGATGATGATGACGACGATGATGCTAAATGACTACATACATCTCGGCATCCTGCGGCTTTTGACTTTCACTGTCAAGGACGAATCTGATTTGGGGAGACGCTAGCGTTAAGGCACCGTTCTCACGCCTCCTTGCCTAAGATAGAAGAGACATGATACAATAGTAGTAGTAGTAGTAGTAGTAGTAGTAATAACAAAGACACGATTGTAGAGAATGGTCAACATAGGATAATTCCAATACGGAAAAGGCTGGAAGGGAGGAGGAGAAGGAAGGGGGGGGGAGGGGGAGAAATGACGACGATGACGACGACGACGATGATGATGATGATGATGAGACCACCCGCAGAACTTTAGCAATTCGGTTGAGGTTCTTCAGTGCAAACGCCACAGGGCCTTTGGCGGTATCATCGTCCAGTATTTTCTGTGCGTCTCCATATGCTAAGGCCTGTGAAGAATGGCGACGATAATAATATGAACGTAGATGATGATGGCTAAAGAACAGCAAGAGACTGGCAGTGGGTAGTAGTAATAGTAATAGTAGTAGTAGTAGTAGTAGTAGTAGTAGTAGTTGCTAGTAGGAGCACCTGTTTCGAGTGAATGACTGTTTTGCCAAACCACGTGCGGACTATTTCATTCGTTGGGTTAATTTCCCATATCACGGAGAATGCGAGCCTATCAACCTGGTGGCGGTGTGTATGATGATTACAACGATGTTACGATGTAACGATGATGATAATGATAATGATAATGATGATGATGATGAATAGTGCACATGACTCTTGAACGAGAATCATATCCTATTACTACTACTGCAACTACAACTAGTAGTAGTACCTTTTCTTTGAGAGAGCACAGATCAGTAGACAACATTGACGGTATCATATCAATACGGCGCTGCACGAGATATCTGAATAGAGGGATGATGATGATGATCATCATATTTAACACACGATGATGTCCACGGAGTATTATCAAATCACATCATGTATGAAAAGTATTGTCATCTGATAGAATCATGCGGTATAGCTTTCTCTCTCTCTTTCTCTCTCTCTCTCTCTCTCTCTCTCTCTCTCTCACACACACACACACAATCACTACGCGAATAATCGCAGCATCATCCTTATCATCATCATCATCATCATCATCATCATCATCATGAAATACGTACACAGAGGTTGCCCTGTTTAGAGCTTCTAGATCAAGCGCAGAACCCTCACGAACGTAGTGAGTAACATCCGCAATATGGACCCCTTGTATGTGTCAGAGATAGGAATAAAGTGTATTAGCAGCTGTAATAGCTCTCTTTGTAGAGAAAGGTGCGGTGGCAGTATTTGGCGGATTCGCAACGAATAATGATAAAATGATGATATTATTAGCTGAAAGACGCAACCGCATTCGTAGTTGCCGTTCGGCAATCTTCGGCAGTGAAGAGCGTCGTCAATATCCGTACACCCAGGTGGGTCCACAGATACAATGCCTGCTTCATCAGCACCACAGTAGTAGTAGTAGTAGTAGTAGGAGTAGTAGTAGTAGTTTAAGTCGCAGAAAATGGACCATACAACGCTCAAGTAGGATGCGAAGTAGTGTTGGTACTTCGTTATGGAAGCAGTAGTAGCATATGCACCATGAATGTAGTATATACTAACATCAAAGAGAGCAGTAGGATGGCACATACATACACCGCGTGAATCATACGATGAGTACTATGTTTTATAATGGATCGGTCGTCTGTGTGGGGGGTTGCTGTCAAGCAGATAATAATGGTGATAATAATGATGGTGGGGATGAAACTTCTCTAGAGAATCCTGGTACATTAATTACTCTCTCTAATAACAAATATGAGCGTTGTTGATGGTGCTTCCTTTCATCGTTTTAGACGTACAGATTTCGGGTTCATTGCGCAGATCGCGTCTCTTCTCGGCTTCTTGGTTGGTTATGCACCAGTCCTCAGGTGGGAGGCACTTGAGGACAGCGGGAGACCTGTCGTACAAGGCGCTTAAGAACAGCAGGAGATCTGTCGTTCAACCCTCATCCTCATCCTCATCCTCATCCTCATCCTCCCCTCCTCCTCCTCCTCCTCATCATCATCACCATCCTTAATATCACACTATCTTCGTTGTCGTCATCACAGCGACAATAATATCATGATCATGATCATGATCATCATCATCATCATCATTATAATACCAAGCTTGTGTCGGTATGTCATGCTCCAAGAGTACCACATTCGTCTCTGTGTCGAGGTCGCCTTAGAGGGGGGGGGGGAGGGGTGGCAGAGGGAGAGTATCAGTGAGTATCACTAATAGTAGTCATTAGTGTTGTTGTTGTTGTTGTTGTCTTTTGTTTGCAGATGTAGCAGCAGGTTATTGGCCGCCTAAAACTAGCACCGATCTTGCCCAGTGTTCGAACATAATGGCCATGCGGTCGCCTTGAATTCCTTGGCCATCCATCAAACTGCACCACGATTCTACCAATGCCACACACAATGCCACACACACACACATACACACACTGTCAATTTAACAAAAATGAAAGAGTACATGCATCATCGGAATCGTCTTAGGTAATGAGTTAGAGCACAACAAGTGTGTTTATCATTGCTACTGTCGTTATCATCATCATCACCATACTACTTCTACTGCTACTACCGTTTGTCTAAAATAGACTGGATTTGGCGTGAGAAGATCTGAATCTTTGGAATACGTCGGTCCACACTAACACCACATTAACAATCACTCGCCATGCATAACGTTGTCCCCATCCATCCTCTATTATTTGAAATGAATATGAATTCATCTACTTCACACTGCCATGACAACCATTCTCGAAGGAAACAACGATGTTTACTACTACAAGCACCTGATAAAGTTAATCTTTCCTTGAGTCATGCCCTTGCTTCGGTCGTTGAGCTCGATGGACCCACAGTACGCCCGTGTATTCCGTCTGACGACAGATTAGTGATGATGATGATGATGATGATGATGATGATGATATTCCATCACCACACAGTTAAAAATACACACAAAGAAGAGAGAGATGGCAGCCTAGATGATGATTGTTGTAGCAGCAGTATTGATCGATCCTAGTCGAAACACCTGCTGCTGCTGCTGCTGCTGCTGGCACATGTTTACAAAGCATTGCAGTCGCCAAACCCTTGTTGTAGTGCTCCCCCTTACCATCATATTATCACATTATCATCATAGTGTCGTCGTCTGTGTGCTATGCTGCCACTACCGACCGAAGAATTGCCACAACACGCCCTGTCGCCTGGACAACTGTCGTTTGCTGTTTTTCATCATCATCATCCACTTCCATCTCTTTGTGCTTTGATTGCGTCGTCTGTTGTCCTCCATCACCAACCACCCGTGCAGCTTCTGTTTCATCGATCTCCTCAGCACCCAACCCCCCCGTTGGAAGTAGAACCTGCAATCATCAAGCAGGCAATATATGACGAATGAGGAAGAGAGAAGGAGAAGAAGAATCATCGCTATTCATATCGCTATTCACGGTGAGAGAAATCCATACTCCGGTTAACTCAAGGCCGCTATCAATCAATAATACACACATGTTTATGTAATATATGTGTAAGGAATAACAACACCTGACGTGCTTTATCCCATTTGTCCCTCCCATTAAGCGCAATGGCGACCACATCGCCGTCAATAGCTCGATTCATGTCCTCCAACCCGCATATCAGCACTGGTTTGGCCAATTTTCCACCTTGAGCCCTCACAGAGGCCTTTCAAATTACCAATAAGAAAATGCAATGCATTGACCGAATCACACACATAAGAGTGTATCCCTACCCCACCCCCTCCCCCTCCACCTCCTTATCTTCTACTCTTTTACTTGTCCTACTTATAGTATTAAGAGCAGGCAGTGTTGTTTTGACTGACCTCCTTCCAGTAGTTCCTGTTTACCTTGAAAACACCCTGGTACAATTTGCCAAGTGCGATCTCTTGCTGGAAGGTGGTGATCATGATGGATGGAAGAAGAAGAAGAAGAAGAAGAAGAAGAAGAAGAAGAATAAGAAGAATAGGAATAATAAGAATAAAAGAGAGGTAACCAGGAGCAGTGAGTACGATTCGGGAGCAACAACGGGAAGAATAAGCAAGAGGGGCGAAGGGGGAGAAACAATAAAGACATTACAATACAACATCACCTTTGCCTTTGAGAGAGGGATGTGCTCCTTGTAGAGCCACTCACCCGACCTCTTCTTTCGCGTTCCAGCACCGATCTGCAGCCCTCCCCTTCCATCGAGACCCACACCACCACCACTTTGATTACCCGCCTCCACCCCATCCCCTACACCATCAAGAGAGAAGAGAGGAAGAGCGAAGTAGGAGGAGGAGGAGGAGAGATGCGGGATCAGCATAGCCATGTCTCTTCTCTAGTTACGTATTTATGAGCGCTGCCCCTTGTCGTGATTTACTGTCCCCTCCTCCTCCCTCCTCCTCATCATCATCACCACCACCACCACCACCTCCACTACTATCTCACCCTCGTTCTCTCTTCCATATGAGGCACATTTTATATTTCTTCTTTTCCCTTCTCTCCTTTTCTTCTTCTTCTCACCGGGAGATGCGAGGAGATCTAAGAGTCGATCTTGGGGTTCCCCAACAGGGATTCGGTTCAATATCTAGTGATAGATGAGAAGGATGATTGATTGATGGTGATGACAACGGGAGGAGGCAAGAAGGTAGGAATTGTCCAATGGAAGAGTACGACGATGGTGGCTATAGTAGTGTGAATGTATAACCGTCCTTCTCCAACCTCTTACTATTACTGATTCCCAACAATAATAACAACCATACTCCTATAATATACATTAATAATATAGGAAGATATGCATGGAAGCAGCAGCATGTTGTGTTCTTTCTGTATTTCGTTTATACAGCATCATTTTATTTGTAAGTAGACACACACACGCGTATGTTATCAATTGCTATGGGGCGCAAGGAATGATTGGTGTCTCTTGTATATACGTACATAGTCTTTTGTGGACATGGAACTCAGTCCATCTTTCTCTGCCTTCTCGCTGTTGTCATTTGTCAATATAATGACGATTAAGAGTTACAAAATGTATTAATGAGAATTCCTTGCATTGTGCTTTGATGGGTATCTTTCTTTACTGCCAAATTGCAAGTTCTTAAAAGCCTACTACAACTACTACTCTTACTACTCTTAGTACTACTACTACTAGTAGTACCGATTATCCCTATCATCGGTAATCAAGGTAATCTTTGCGGCCTTTTCCAGATGGGTATCGTACCATCTTGCTGCCACCTAAGCACATCAAGAAGAAGATGAGCACTTTAACGAAGAACAACGCATAATCCAGCTATTCATGATGACCATCTTGACGCAAATGCATAAAATTATCTCCCTCTGCCATTCCTTGCAACGGTCTCATATACTAGTTGTAGCTTACACGAATGGCCCGGTCGTTGCGATCATTTGGTGACTCTTTCCTGTCTCTCTCCACATAGGTGGACATATGGTGCTGATGGGATGAAGAACGGTTAATGTTGCATATTCGAAACCGGTTGGAAACGAAATAAGAAACCTCATTTGAAAAGACGTAGAACTTTCTTTGACGTTGGTTGTTGATGATTTCATATAGCCTAATAATTCAGAAAAGAAACGATGATTAGACGAAGAGCGTGGCACGTCATTGTGCAAGCAACTTTATCATTAGGTCACAAGTTGCAACCACTGTGGTTGTTGTCTAACCTGTTATAAACGTTAATACTACGATGTCGCGTCTCCTCCAGCACGGTCTATTGGTTGAGTAATGACACGATCATCATCACCTCCATTATAACCACAGCGTGTGGCGTGTATGTGTGTGTGTGTGTGTGTGTGTGTGTTTGTGTGTGTGCCCTGACAATGGCAGTAGCAGGTAATGTAAAGAGGAAGAAGACTTACCTGCGTGAGAATAATATTTTTTCCAAATGTTTCATCCTCGATAACGTCAATCTGATGAAGACAAACGTTCGTATCGAGAATAAAGTATTCGGGGACTCCCAGCTCGCTTCCATCCAGGATGGCAGTGTCCGAGTTGCATTCCTGCAAGAACACAAGGACCAATTATCATCCAGAATATGATGGGGGTTGGTAAAGGGGAAATAAAGATTTTTTCGATACCGTGCACAGGGCCGAGCCACACCATATGTCGGTGCGTAGATAGTGCTCTGCAACCACCTGCGGGGTGTCACGTTGAACAAGAACAAACCATTCAGATCTTCTTCACCAGTTTGAGTATACAATGGACCTTTAGGACGCTTCCCTTCTTTGTGCGTCTTACATAATTTCTGTGTCGTCTGATAGATGCACCGATGCGTTAAAGGAAATTGGGAGGAGGAAGAGGGGGTGGTTGATACCTCATCGCCACGGGAGAGGTCCAGGGTGGCACTCGGTTGTGGATATCCTGGCAATTATTTTTAGATCTTTTCCGTTGATTCTGAGATTGAAAATATCCGTGCATATCTAAACTAAATTTGCACTTTGTGAAAGTAGTTGTAGCTGGTCAGTCAAGCATTCGACTGTTCCTTGACCAACTAACGAACATGCTAAACGTGCAAAAACTCCGCTCTGCAACCCGGCAGATTCCTCGACGATGCTCCAGGGTCGAACAGGTTGACGACACGAAATGAGTGCGCCCACCACCAGAGCACAGCAAGTTTGGCTAGACACGCTTTGTTGGACAGCGAACGCGTCTTCAACTCGGAAGACCCGTGTGCCTGTGCCACGTGCGTCTGAAAAGATGGGGGGGGGGGGGGGGGGGTGGGGCAACAGAGAGACAGAGAGACTCTGAACGATCGACGCAGTGATTGAAGTGAAACCTGCGACCCACCTGCCACGTGGTGCAGAGGGGTTTTCCCGACATCTTGCTTCAGCGCAACTAGGAGCTTGTGAACAGACTGTGCATGGAACGGACGGTGCACAGCAAGTGGACGGAGCAGTGTGCGTGTCTGACACACCGTTGTGACGTTTGGTGCGGTTGGTGCACGCCATTGCCGTTCATCAGTGCCTTGCTAGCCTGAACAACCAAAGCAAACGCGATGAAGAACTGCACTTCCAAAACGTTGCAAGACGTTCAAAAATGAAGTCGAACAGAACTTCTCTGCACGCTTGTCCCCACCAGCCCAAGGTGATGAGTGATGACCCACCAAGTGGCGCTGCAGTGCCAGCTTCGCCTTGCAAAACGATCAAAGTGATGGCTGATGATCCCGACAGACACGAGAAGTGGGTGGTTCAGGAAAAAAATGCACTGCCGCGTCCGATTCAAACGTGTGCGCTGGTGCGTTTTAGAACCAAGTCATCCACTCTGTGCTGACGAGAAGGCTGCTCCTGATCAGATGCATGAGACAAAGCAGTGAGCAATGCAGAAAGCACAATGACCACGATCGAAGTCGAAACAGGCTGAGTTAGCGAGCGAGGTGCCGCGGAGTGACACACATCAGCTTGCTGGCATGAACCACTGCTAGACTGGCCACTGTGGCGTGCTAGCGTGGTGCAGAGAGAGAGTGCGTTCCGTGTCGAAACAAGGTTCAATCGCACCGATCATTCCACTGTCGATGCAAACATTCATTTTGTCCTGCGCAAAGCACGCACTCAGTGATTCATTGCACCAACAGACTACAACATGCTAGTATGAGGTCTAGAGATGTCGCATGATGTGGGTGGTGCATGCATCTCTAGATCTGATGGGATGCCGTGTGTCCAACATGGACTGTAGCGCCTGCGATGCGATGTGTGCTTGGTGTGAATCTGACACTGTGTCCATCAGTGAAACGACGTTCAATCGCAGTGGCAATCAACTAGTTGCACGCATGCCCACGTTGATGTTTGGCGACAGCTATGCGCATTGTTAGTTACTCATTGCTCGTTGTTTTGATGTTGCTAAGCGATGATTTTCTCATGGAAAATGAAGCAACGAATGCATTTAACAATCACGATGCACATCGTCGCTGAATCCCCATCCTGGCTTGAAACTCCACGCCTTTGCGTGCTCCATGCCAAAGTGTCGGTCGATCTAGCTTTCGTCTCATCCTCGTTATCTTTTATTATTCAATTTCTCATTCACATCCTGTGATGGTTATGCACTATTTGCCACAGGTCAATGGGGCTCCATTGTCATCTGAAAGTCCTTTTAACCTTTCAGGAGTGCCTTGCTTCCGATTGACAATGCTATTTATTCTCTCCGTGTAAGGCTTTAAGTCTTCGGACCAATTCAATAGTTGCAAGGTTGTACTATTTGGGGTCAGATTTTTATGATACGTCAGACGCTCACACCAATACTTCATCCTATTCACATCTTGGAAGTGGCTACAAGCCCGAAAGATGGCATGGAACCAGCTTAGTTTTGGTGAACCAAAACTTTTTTCCATTAAGTCAAAATATTTCTCAGCAGCAAACATGGTGCCATCTCTCCATTTAGGCATATTATGGATCATCATGAGGTAGTACTCCACACCCAACATCTCGTGGAACCTGGATTCTATTAACGATTCGAAGAACCTCTCACACTGTCCGAAATCATCACTGTTATGCCAAGCACCTAATACGAGCTTGCACACGGCGAACTTAGGTTGTCTCATCTTATTCAAGAAACTTTCCGCCTCCATAGGCTGGTCCATATCTGCTGTAATTCTAACTAAATCAGCTAAATCTCTATCCTCTATTAGGTGCCGGGGCAACTTCTTAAGTAGATCTTTCACTGCTTCCATGTCTCTCGGGTTAGGATGGCGCGAACGGGGGGGCCGACTAGTACGCCGAATTCGCTGAAGATGTGATTCGAGGCGAAACATATCTTCTATATGTCCATCGTCCTTGAGGAGTCCTCGTTCTTGTAGATATTCAGTAACTTCATCAATCCTTCTTGCACTTGAGCCAACATTCTTTAGCGCTCCTTAATAACAAACATGAAATCATATTGTCAGTTTCTAAGTAACTATCGATGTCAATATAAGTACTACTTAGTTTCTACATCTCTAGTAATTACATGTGTATATTAAAAATGAAACACAGGCCAGCACGGTATTTCATTGAACAAGTGGGGCAGATGGTATGTTAATGTCACTATTACGGTAGTGTGTGGTTGAGGGACTATATTGGTAATCCTCCACCATCATTTTGAAATAATCTTTTGCTCTATTCAGGATTTTCGCTTTTTTCTTGGCCTTTTGGCAACTAATCGAACAGCAAATAAGGAGCTTTAAGAACGTTTCGCGGTCTGGTTGGACGTCTAGATTCTCCATCTGTACAAGCACATTCTGAGCGAGTTCGTCGGCCCGATCGTCGTGCTGAATGCAACTCAAGAATAGGTTGAAATGTTTCGTTGTAGGGATAATATCAGCACCACTCATGTATTTAAATGCTTCTTGTAAAACTGAAATTGCTTTGGGGGCCTCCTTTGTCTCATTCTGCACAAATTTCTCGGCTGCCATGAAGAGAAGGCCATATGTGGTGGCGGTGATCGTTTCACCAACATTTCTCATCCCATTAATTTGTTTCTCGGCGGCAGTCAGACCTCCCTGGCGAGCACAGACCGTCAGAAAGATGTGATCAAATCTATTCCTCTGTTTG
This sequence comes from Bigelowiella natans CCMP2755, assembly GCA_000320545.1. NCBI lineage: Eukaryota > Cercozoa > Chlorarachniophyceae > Bigelowiella > Bigelowiella natans. The sequence continues at coordinate 60,476 of ADNK01001322.1, read as the reverse complement.
TTGTCTTTGTAGAGCGACACGAGTTGCCTTTTAAGCTTTCTCGCCTGCCCAATAGTCTGAGCTGATTTGAGGAGATATTCGTCGTATTTTGTCTTAGAGTCCGTGTCAACTTGAGAATTGAGCCGGCGAACAAGACAACTAGTTGCGTTCACAACGCTTACTTTTAACGTTGTGTGAGATAACTTGTAAAATTCGAACCTCATGCCACCGTGGTCGGTGAAGGGTGGTGTGGCGACGCCCTGGTATGGAATTTTTGTTCTTTTCGCTCCTGCTCTGGCAACCACGGAGCTTAGAATCCTTTGCATCTGAATAGAAGGCAAGCTGTGTATTGCAAGTTTCTTATTCCCTCCCCCCTCTTCTGTTGTTGTAATTGTTGTTGTAATTGTTGTTGTAATTGTTGTTGTAATTGTTGTTGTAAAAAATTTCGCAATATCCGTCATGAGACAACACCCACTTACCAACAAATTCAAACATAACGTCTGATAAGAACTTGTGCCTATTTTATCGTAAGAGTGTAACGCATCCTACAACAGCATCCTCCAGCTCCAACTTCTACTCCAGAATGATGATGCATAAAACGCAACTAAGCTACATGGTAAACTAACTGATGGATTTTCATCCTTGCGACAACCTCGAATACGCGTGTTGGACAGTACATAAATGACAACAATAGTGATGGTGTTAATGACGGTGTTGATGATGATGATGGGGGGGGGCGAGCTCGTTACAGGTGTGGATAGATACTCACAACGCACTACATTCGAGCACATGTGGATCCTGAGCTCATTTGTAGTTGCCTCAGCAATAACATGGGAGAATTCTTCACCAAACTGCTTGAATATCTCAAGCTCTTCGCTTACCCTTTCCTTCGATTCTGCTCCGATAGACGCTGATCTGCACTATGTTGAGCTTCGAGCACCAAAGAATGGTAGCCGTCCATTCGCTGTGGTCACTACGCGAAACTTTCCTGTTGAAATTAACGGACTGTCTCCTGAGACAATGTACCGTTTATCTATCCGATCCCATCCAAGTGAAGGCCCTCCTATTACCTGGGGACCGTCGTGGTTGCCGTCGTCGCGGGCGGTGGACTGTACTACAGCAGCACCAGAAATCCAATCTATCTCTTATCAAGATAGAAACTCTAAGATTGCGTCCAAGGATTCGCGCTTTCTCCGCGCGTACCGCATTTCTGAGTATTCGTTCAAGCCCGATTTCCTTCGAAACCACAACGCAGCAGACAGACTAGCGATGCCACTTTACTTGATGACATGTGATAACTCTGGAGATTGTGCTCCATGGTCGGCAACTAATCTCACGCCAAATTGGAATGCATGCCAGGCAGCCATGTCCCGCCTCTGTCCAGATCAGAGGGGGAAAGGCTTTGAATGTATGAGCTGTGCAGACGCAAATCGGGCCGAGGTGGAATCGGTTTGCGGTGGCTTCTCGGATGGGGATACCACCGAGGGAGAAGGGTCATTTGGTGTCCACTGGCACTGTGGCGTTGGTTGGCCAGAGTCATCACCGGAGGAAGGTGTAATTCAAGAGTTTTGCATTGAGTACTACCCAAGTAAAAAAACATCACCACAAAAGGCAGGAAGAGGGGGAGCAGGAGAATCCGACGGATTTTCATTCTATCTTTCGTGTAACTCTGATGAGACCTCTCAGTACGGTAGCACTGCACGGGAGCCTAAGTGTATTTGCCAAGTCAAAGACGATAGAATGCTCTCTCATCAGACATCAGCTGAACTTGCTAGAGACTGCCCGAGTAATCAAACTATACCGTGGGTTAATGAGACAGTGTGCAACTGCCCTGATACATCTTCGCCAATTCCTTCTTCCTCTTCCGATTCAGTGACACATATAGGAAGGTCCCCCGTCTACCTCCCCTATGTTGGCGTGGAGCTTGGACCTTGTGATCCTCCAGAATGTGTCTCAATCCCATCTGGTTTTAATTATCACTTTCCTGCATCGACTGCATGTGATGAGGATGCGTTACTCGGAAGTGAAGGATGTACGTGGAAGCGAACGCCAACAGTACGGATGATATATGGATCGGATCTCATTTCTGCTGGTTGGAACAGGTCGTTCGTGCCTGACACGAATACAGACACGAATCATACTCAGGCGAATATAAGGGCTTTTCAGCGAGCAGTAAAAGCACTGGATGAATTGATTACGATTACGACGAATGGATGCACTCCTGGTTAATTAAATACTTCATGTTCATTAGAGTTATTGTTTGTGCGCACTGTGTACGTAGCTCACGTTGTTGAGCGCGCATGTAGTCGTGTGTAGCTAAGCGCCCAGTGTATGCGTACATTTGTACATGGATGCATGCGTTCATGACACTGTATGTAGAGACATGCTAGCGTGTGTTCCTATGTACGTACTAGTAGCGTACATGCATTTATAACACATTTGAAACATGTACACAATTTAGTCCATGTTAGCATGTGTGTGTCCATAGTTATAGTAGACCACATATATATAATAAGCAATCTTCCCGTGAATTGATTATATATGTGCTTGATCGATGTTGCGCTTGCCTTGCTCAGAGCGCGCGTCCAACCGATGCGATGCTGCACTACTCACAATCTGATATGCTTGATATTTTAATGCTCAAAAGTACAAAAAAAATTAAATGATCCAACAACAGTTTTGCACAGAATTCTTATCAAAGCCTGAGACTCCTGTTGCACCAAAATCATCTTTCGTATATATTTTCACATCAAATTTGGGTATACAACCTTGAATTAATTAAGACTATGTGTACTTGTATACTCGAAGAATCTTTCTTTATTACATATTCTTTCTCACGAATACTCGTTGTTGTCCCTGCTTGCTACTATGGTCTTATTGGGGCTTCTCAAACAGGTACAAGCCCACGAACCACTCGTTGCCATTATCCCATGCAAATAACTCTGCACAGGCCATCCAAAAAGCCCTCCATCTTGCAAGCCAGAGCTGTGATTGCCCCTTTCCATAGTACTCCTCAAACAGTGCTAACACCTGCTCCTTATTCCTGTCGGTGTTTTGGAGCCATGCTTCGGACGTGAGCGCGTAGTTCATACCGTTGACGTGCCAGTGAGACTTTAAGTTGAGGTCCTCTTGGAAGTAGTGGAGGGTGTGTGCTGATGCCATTGTACCCCCTGTGAAGAAATACTTTGACATCCAGTCGTCGGGTCCTTGCACTTCAAAATGGTAGGAGAAGCTCTTGTGGTTGAACGTATGGACGAAGAGCATCCCACCCGGCTTTAGAAAGCTGGCTACCTTGGCGAGGAGTTTCCCGTAATTCTTCATATGTTCGAACATCTCGATTGAGATAACTCTATCAAATTCCGGCATACCGTTAGGAAGCTGGAATGTATTCATGTCGGAGGTGAGAATTTTCACGTTACTGAGCCCCAACTTCTGCGCCTTGGCCATGATGTATTCCCTCTGCGAATTAGAGTAGCTTACACCGACAAACGTCGATTTTGGGTACTTCTTCGCATTATAAAGGGTAAGCGACCCCCAGCCACAACCAAGCTCCAGGACACGCATTCCATCTTTAAACTGTGCTCGCTCGCCATAAAGGTCAAACATGCGAGTCTCTGCATCTCCTAGTTTTTCGGCTGCCAAGCTCACGGGAGTTCCTGGCTCATAAAGAGCGCTGCTATATTTCAGATTGGGTCCAAGAACAAGGGGGTAGAACCTTGAGTCCACTTCGTAGTGTTGCTCATTTGCAGCTTTCGTCTCGATAGCAATGGGGCTGTTTCTCAGCTCCTCTATGAACCTCAACTGTGCGTCTTGAGCAGCTGTGTTGTTGGAATATGTGTTCTCCTTAATACGCGCTGAAAGCATTCCGCGAATGCCGATTCGAGCTAGAGTGTCAGGGAGCTGGCCGCTCTCGAATAATTCGATGCCTTTTTCAATGACGATTACTGGAGGATTCTTGACAAAATACCATCCAGCAGCCAGCATAACCACCACAACTTGAAGTAAAATATCACGGAACATGTTCCCTGCACAGAAAGACAAAGAGGGTGATTGAGAGTGGCAATTGGAGAGTGGCACGTGGGATAGTGTGACGATTGTGCGCACGCGCTATGCGACAATCATTTGGGTTTGTCGCAGGTTCAATATCGATCCCATTCCAATCGAACAACCCGAAGTGCATCACAGCGCAGCTGGCTGGACAAACAAGCAGATTCTGTGGTCATTCAGATGCTGAAGGAAGGACCAGTTGGGAATGAAAGTTTCTGGACAAATGCAGGACATTGGTGCAAGTGTGACTTGACTCATCTTGCCAACAGTGACACTGCAAGTGTCTTGCTACACTTTGGAAATGCAGTTTTTCATCGTTGTTTCATTGTTTCATTGTTTCATTGTGACTCAGAACCCTCACACTTCAACCCCAATTGAAACCTTTCTTGCGTCACGTTTCTTTGCTTTGTTTCTTTTCGTTGATTCTTCAACTTTTCTTTGCACAACAGTTGATTGAGGAGAGGATGGATGAATCAAAGACCCCATGATTCATTCAACCGCCAATGAATTGCTTCTTTCGCTGACACTCATCCAATCGTTCATCAGAGTGTCGCGAAGTGAACACGAAACACGAACAAGTCACGCAACTGTGACACAACCATCAGTCATTCCAGCATTCGTGTCGTGAGCTTTCGACAAGAGCGCTGTGAAGTTCTCTCAGCTTCGAGGATTTCAAGTGAGATCTTTGAGCTCCTCGTTTTGGCTGAAGTGCCATTCGCTTGATTCGCTTTGGTTTCACCAGTTGGACCGCCTCACCAAAGTTGGTTCGAGGCACTGCGTTTCGCACACTGCAAACGTCTTGCAACGTTTTGGAAGTGTGGTTTGTCGTCATTGTTTCGGCATTGTTTCATTGTTTCATTGTGTGACTTTGTCGCCAGGCTGAACTGGCAGGGCGTGACAGACGTCAAGTTCGTGAGCGCCACCGCTGGACCGCCACGAAACTCCAATGAGAACGTTTCTCTCACTTCTCATCAGGTGTCATCGTGGCCTCAACGTTCTTGGCGCCATTTCAAAGAAGGTGTTGGTGCCTCACTGAAGCCAACAACAAGGGTTGCTCAAGGAGTTGTTGGTGCGTCTGTGCCCAACGACCTCTGGACTCTGGACCTGTCACGTCCACCACCGTGCAAAGTTGGAATGACTTCACTCTTTGTTCGTTCTGTGTTCAAGTGCAGAGAGCCTTTGATCACTTCAGAAGCCGGTCGATGACCGGTTTCCTCCGTGATGCGGAAGGTTTGTTGCGCGTGGCATGCCAGCACGCACAAGCATGGCTGCTTGATGCATTGACGGGAAAAGCTGGAAAGCTTTGAGTGCACGTCCTCTCCTGACAAGAGCAACCAAAGAAACATCAAAGATTTGTTTCACATCCGCCGGCCACGAGCATGGAGACAGACGACCTACAAGAGACACTGCTCACGCAAGGACAACACCAATCAGCTTGCGTGTCGCGTTCCTGCTGTTCCAACAACCAGGGTGCGACACGCACGGGACCAACATTGAAGGTTCATTTCAGAATCAAGAAAGAAAGAAAAAATGTTGAGTGACTGCATCTCCAAAGTGTTGCGTGAAACTTGCAAAGTGAGATGCAGTGCCTCGAGCTGAAAACAACAAAGATTCGCGTTCATTTCAATGAACAATGAACAATGAACGATGCGATGATGAACTGCATTTCCAAAGTGTTGCAAGACACTTGCAGAGTGCGAAACGCAGTGCCTCGAACTAGCTTCAGTGAGGACAATGACTAGTGAACTAGCAGGTTTTTCAAATTGAAATGATCTAGCTGTGTGCTGTTGCACTGGCAGCAACGTGGCGATGGCGCAAGTCATCCACTCTGAGCAGGAACTTCCTGAACGCAACATCCACACGACGATCCATGTTTGGATCAACCGAAGGAGCACCCAGCAAAACTTCAGTTTTGAAGGATTCAGGAGCATCAAAGAATGAAGAACAGGCAGGAGAAGCTGGTTCAACATTCCAACAAGCGAGCATCCAGACCCCAGACGGCTTTTGACCGACTTGGTTTCAGGCAGCGACACGCAGTCAGTTGAACCAGTTTGTCACGAAATTGCACATGGTTTTGTTGGATCCATGACATTTTTGGTAGTCGCAGAAAGGAAATGGCAGGGGGGATTGCGAAACGGGAACACACAACCGAAGAGAATCACATTCCTTCGGAACCATTAGCCACTCATGCCTAGGTCCCTCCTTGCTGAGGAATTTCACGGTAAATCGATCATAGTTGAAGAGAGAGAGAGAGAGAGAGAGAGAGAGAGAGAGAGAGAGAGAGAATGAGAGAGAGAGAGAATGAGAGAATGGGAAGTTGAGATGGAGTGCGGGAAATGGGAGTCTGCTTGTTCCTGAGACAGCTTGTTCTCCAGATCGTGAAGTGGAGAAACATCAATGAGGAGTACTTTCCAGTTGCATTCGCTACTTCTGTTCACTCTCCATGTCTTAAGCCGCGGCGTAAGTGCCGATGGCTCAGCAGCAGGCATGGAGAACAAAGTGGTGGTAACTGTTGCAATGTCACGAAGAAGGGACACTGCTCAACAACCTAGCATTCTGTCATCGACAAATGGACGGCAAAAGAATAAGGGAGCATTAGTAACCAAATTTCAGATTCCAGTACAAAATCTCAGAGTGAGTGAATCATCATTCTTTTGATCATCATTATCTCCAGTCGAATATCACAAAATTAATCATCTACGCAAATCGGCTACTAATTCTACCATTTAGGGTGGCTTGCTTTACACGATGAGAATCGGAGTTGGAACGCCACCGCAGGTTGTTGCAGCAACAGTGTTGACACTGTTCGCTCTTCTTCTTCCATAATTAAGTCGTCTGATTCTCTTCCGTTCTTATTCTTGGCGAGCAGGAGCAGGAGGTGCAGTTGGACACGGGCTCCTCAGATCTATGGATCTCGGGTAATGCATCATTCTTATTTCTCGTTCATACACACCACTCTGATTTTCTTTTGCTAACCGGAAATGTATTGTAGCCTCCGACTGCGATGGATGTGGCGGGATTCGACGATTCTATCAAGTAATTATTAGCATACCTTTACCTGCAAGACGCCAAACATCATCATCATCATCATCCCAACTCTACGCACGTACGTGCATATATACTACCTTCCTCCAGGATCGTTCAAGTACGTACACAGATAGTTGCTCATCATGCGGGGGGACAAGTGACTATCTTGATTCATATGGAGATGGAAGCTATGTTCTCGGCACCATATTCGAAGATAGGTGCTGTTAGTAGTAGTAGTAGTAGTAGTAGTAGTAGTAGTTGTAGTATATGTAGATTCTTCTTATTTCAGATAGTGATTGATATCCTTCTTGCTTTCTAATTTAGGCTCGATATTGGGGGTGTTAGTATTTCAACACCAGTAACGTGAGTTCGTGACTCTCTCTCTCTCTCTCTCTCTCTCTCTCTCTCTGTCTCTCTGTCTCTCCCTGCCTCTCTCTGTCTCACTAACCATACGTACCGTCTTATTTAAAAAGTAAGTCTATATTCATCCTCTACCTTCTTACTTCCAAAAAAATACTTGCAATTTAGTGTTTCATAATCTCAAAAACTACTTCTATATGAAAATCTATTGCGAAGGATGGGAAATGCTCGATACGCGTCCAAATTGTCAGGCTTGGGTTGCGATGGTAAAAAGCAAGATTTTACATCTGTTGTTTTTTCCCTTTTCACTCTCCCTCCTTCTCCTTCTGCTCCTCGTCCTCTTTTCCTGGCTTACGATGTTCATGTGAAATATAGGCGTTCTTGGTCTAGGCCTTCCCCCGTTGGCTGTATACACAAAGCACGCACCATATGAGTTGCTAACAAATCAGGTCTTCGAGGAAGAATTTTGTAGTTTATCGTCATTTTACCCGTTGTACGCTCGTGCTTTCAATTTTTCTCGAAGCAGTTGCTGAGTAGGGCGATTTTGATGAAAAATCGCAAAATGAAAAGCAATTTTGCGTTTCATCTTAATTCACACCACCACCCCTCCCTCCTCTCCTACTCCTCCTCTGGGTTACTTCGATATATTTAACTTAGCTTCAAATACAAAACTCATTCTCCTTGTTCTTGGTGTCGTCGGAAAACGGATCCTCGATCACATTTGGAGGGTACGTGTACAGATAGAATATCCTTGTTGTATATTCTTCATTAAATATACAGAGAGCGTATTATTATTATTATTATTATTATTATTATTACTATTATTATTACTATCATAATTAGTAGTAGCAGTAGTATTGTCGTTCTGCTGTACAATCTTGACAGCAGAAGAAGTGTATTTGGCTGATGCTGATGCATTCTGCCGGTCTATCTATCTATCTATATTCGGAACAAAAGCTACGATTCAGAGATCCTTGGCAGCCGCCCAATCAGTTATGTAGACGTTTCCGAGACTAAATATGGCGACTCTCTTGGGTACAATTCATCCTCCTCCTCCTCCTCCTCTTCCTCCTAGTAGTACTACTATAATCTGTCTTGGAAAGGCCCCTCATCGGACTGCCTTTTGCCATATTGGTTCTTATGCCCGTTGATCTTAAAAAGGTATAACTTTTGGGGCGTTCATTTGATGTCAATGAAGCTTGGAGACCAGGAGATTTTGAGAAATTGCTCAAAAACGTTCCTGGATTCAGGGACTTCACTCATTATCTTGCCGATGGATCAGGGAATAAAGTTGTTTCAGCATGTAAGTCGCAACACAGAGACTATGAAAGCTTTTAGCACTTTGGGCAATATAAACGAAGATTTTGAATGTCGATGTTGCGATGTAGTTAAGTCTGTATGTTGGAACTATAGATAGAGCGACAAATCCGTGATGATGGGTGCTGATGTTTGTCATTTTCAAGCAGCCACTGTGGTGATATATCATATATTTAATATATTATATTGTGTTTGCAGCTATGGAGTCAGTGATGTAGAGCATATGTGGTGTGTGTATTGTTAAACTAGATGAACGATAGTGCTTCTGGTGGATGCGACTTCGAGATAGGCTCCGATGATGGCAATTCTTCATCAGCCTTTATTTGCCAGCACTCCACGAACTTAACCGCTCTCCCCTCTCTGTCTATTTTTCTCGGCGATCATCACCGGGGAGATCTGGTCACATTAACTATTACAGCGGAGAAATTATTCCTCGAGCTGCAAGATGATGAGGAGGAGAATGCTCAGTCGTCATACTTTCAGCTTGGTAAGAACATTGCAATAACATCATCACGGAAATAATGAGTTACAACAATCGTATCAGAGATTGCATGCAAATGCTCCTTTTTTTCGTTTAAATTGATCGTCATCACAACCATCATCATCATCATCATCACCATCATCATAATAATTACCAGGTATAGGCTTGAGCAATAGCAGCCAAGAAGTTGTCCTCGGAGACACATTCCTACGGCAGTACTATACTCTTTTCGACAAAGAGAGAATGAGGTACTCCTACTACAGAAGAAGCAGCGAATTTTGCAATCTCATTTTCTGTAGTATTGTGTGTTTTTTCCGTACATACACACTCACATACATGTTCCTATGTATCAATATATGTATATATTATATACACATATATATATATATATATATATATATATACATATGTAATGTCTATACTAATTGCAAATACAAATTAATCTATTAATCAATAAACACAGGGTAGGATTTGCAGCACTAAGTTCTGCCTCGGCAAACCATTCAGACGGAGATCCTGGCAATAACAAGAAATCCTCGTTTTCGGAAGGGCAAATATTCTTGCTCGTAGGAGCCATATTAGGGAGTCTAGTCGTGACATTATTCCTCTGCTTATGGTGCAGGAACATATTTAAAGTTTCAAACATTTTCCCACGTGCGTTTGTAAAAGAAGATGAATCTGGTTCTGTGAATTATGAGCGAGTCGTCGATGACTATGGGGCGGAGGATATTGATCCCGAATCTGAGGAAAATGGAGCGTATTATTACTAGATTTCAAATGATATGATCACGGGCAAGATGTTGTGTGATATATATGCAGAGATCATTGAAGTATGCATGACCCTGCCATGTTGTCGACTGTTTGCACACATGCTCCCCAGCATGTGTGCAATGCACGACTACGTGAGACGGGTGCAATGAATCTTTTCAATTCACATGTTCATGTGACTGTGCAATGCTTCGGCTACATAGCTGCATTAGCTTCAGATGATGCGCCATTGGACAGCCGCCGTGCTAGCATGGCATGTCGCAGGCCGTGATGACGTCGATCGAGCTAGATCGACGTTGACAAATGGTGTAACAAGTCTAGCTAGCTAGCAACTCATGGCCGAAGTGCTTAATTCCCAGAGCACCATTGGGAATTGTCAGTAGCAATGTTGCGCTAAAACTAATGATTAAGCTGCTATGCGCTCGTCTAGTCCACAAGTCATGCCTTTAGTGTCTGCGTCCTCCAGTCGATTTCGCCCCTCCAATAGCTCTATGAACATAAACCATAGCAGCGACAAGTGAAACTGTAAACAGTTAATCTCAGCAGTATATGGTACTGCTGCTGCTAATGTCCATGGGTAATATGCTGTGATATCGGCGTGACGATGCGTAGTAGCCACTAAGAAGCGAGCTCTAGCTAGCACATAACAATACATATCTGAATCAACAGCAGATAGCATGTACTAGCACATGCATGGAGGATGTATCATGCTACTAGCTATGGTGCAGGGACCAGCATACAATTGCGTGCAATAATGCGGCTGAGCTTTGAAGCCGAAATTTAAAATAATGCGACTATGTAGTATTGGCTGTAGATGAATAAAATGACAAGACTCGCATTGACCACACTACTACTACAACTACTACTACAACTACTACGTCTTCACAATTTCAAAATGATCAAGTACTTTTCCATCCGATGATCGATAGAAAGAGAAGCCCAAAGAGTTCGTAATATCTTTGTCCTTTGACCCGACAACTTCAACGACGGAATATCCAATTTCGGAACTTGACCAGGCGAGCCAAGTCTTGTTACCAGGATGGGAGTTGTGCTCGCGGTTCCCGGCAGCTCCAGAGACGATATATACCGGTGCATCGGGGTTAACGTAGGACTTCGATGTTGTTTTCGAGAATTTGAGCGGATATGACCTTTGCATGTTGTGCTCATGAGCTTGGATGACCAAATCGACGTGGTGTGACGTCAAGGAAGCCTCTCCAAGAAGTCGTAGCCATGCGGCAAAGTAACCGCACTGCTCCTTGTTGTGGTCAGAACAGTAGAAAGGTCTATGGCCAGATGTTACAATCCAAGGAACATCTTTGCGTCTCGATGCGTTGGTGGCCTCGGCAAGATCCCTTGCTAGCCATTGAAGCTGCTCGGGCTTAAGATTTGAGGTGTCGAGGACAGACTCGGTGTTAAGAACCACAAGATGCAATGGCCCAACATCCACTGACCAGTGCATGCTGTCGTACTGCTCGTACATCGGCATCTGGAAACGAGACTTGTAGGCGGAAAAATTGAACCTATCGTCACACATCATACATCATTATATTGTGCGGAGAACAAATGCTACCATGATGATGGGTGATAGTACAATCAAATACAGAGGGAGGAGAATGAGCAACCACAACGTTTTTATGCAATGTAGTGCAAAGGTGATCATCTTCTTGGGTAGTGCCATGTATGTACGTACGTATGTATGTATGTATGTATGTATGTATGCAGCAGCCATACCAGAACTCATGGTTTCCTGGAGCAGTGAGATAAGGTACTCGGGAAGAAATGGGTTCGATTTTTCTCAAAAACACATCCCAGTGCCTCTGATATCCGTCGGCATACCCGACATCACCATTGTGGAGAACCTAACGCAGCATGCAGTCAACACAAGAGAGCAACAAGCAGTGAGTGATATTGACTGGGTGGTGTATCATGCGTGAGTGTGGGTCTTCATTTTGGTGTGATTGTTGTGGTAGAGTGAGAGAGAGAGAGAGAGAGAGAGAGAGAGAGAGAGAAATTTCCGACATATTTTGAAGTAACGCCTGGCTTGCTCATCAAGAAAATACGGTCTCACTGTAATCAAGACTCCCGAAATATTAGTGAATAAGTACCGCATCGATTAAGCCATTTCTCGCCAAGCGTGTGAGCTCTTTGATAGTGGAGTCCGACTTGTTCCCGTAACCCATGTCTCCTACCTGCGCGATTCGAAGGGGTCTCTCTTTGCCTCTTCCCACGTCTTTTGGTAAAGTGCGAAACATCTGTACATCACTCCATCCGGTTACGTTATCGCCGACACGGTACGAATACGTCGTATTAGAGGCCAGATTTGTCATCACCGCCGTGTGGATCTGCGTATAAACGCATATCCAAATTGAGCGGAATGTTTTTTAAGAGCATTTCCCATATGAGCGGAAAGTTTCTTTAAAATATGCACGAGATCGCTGTACCTGTCCTCTCCAGCCCCCGGTCGTATAGGTGTGGTTAGATCCTCGTGCTGTGACCTTTAATGGCGGTTTGGGCCCAGCAGCAGCAGGCCACCATTCTACGCTTGAAGTCGGGGTAGCCAACAGGGTTGACCTAGATAAACGACGAACAAAATATAAACGTACAATTTCAAAATTGTCGCTTATTTCAAGAAAGTTCTGTGTTTTGCGTACTACCAAGAGACTCTCATCGTATCTAAGCCCTGCTCCGTGAATGAGAGGCGCAGTTGCTCTGGTTCATATTCTGTCTGGCAGCACTCGATACTGCAAGCTGGGATGAAAACGGAGCAGAAAGCCTTCGACCATTATCCAAGTAAGTGAATAAATCATGTTGAGGCAGAATAAGGAAGTGCTATTATTACCTCTGGGATTTCCCAGGCCAAGGTTGTGAGCTGCTTGTGAATCCATGGCAGTGTGTTCACCGTTGATTTCACGAGTGAGTCGCACAACTTGGGGTGCTCTGGAAACTTATGATGGCAGCCTTGTTGCCATTTCTCAATCACAGCTTCCACCTGTGTACGTACATACGAGAAAGGGCTAGGTAAGACACAGGGTGGTCCAAATGGCGATGTAACAAACATTAGAGACCCTGGATTCATTTGCAGCAAACTTGTCCAGGCCAGCAGCTACACCCTTGCAAACGGTGCAACCTAGCAGCGTCCTCCCGTCTTTGACCTTCAGGCTTACGCAGGAGACGGCCAGGACGGTGACCGCCACGAAGAGAAGGCGAGCGGTCATTTCTTGTCCAAATGGAATTCAGATTATTTTGATAGATGTGGGTCAGATTATGGTCCTTTTTATGCCAATAAATGCTATCTATGATTAGTCGCATGTCTCTTTCTCAAGACATCTTTTGGTATCTTAGTGTTTGCTTCGGATTCTGATACCTGAAACCGTTGCTCCTTCCATGTCGCAACACCATCAACACACACCTCGGCAGGCCAGCTGTGCCAAATGAACACGAATCTTGAAAGTTGACTCTTGCACAGGGAGTCAACACAGTCCAATCATCCTCAACTTTTCTTGGTACTCCAGTTGTTTTCGGGGGAGGACACAGACGAGTCACTGTGTCTCACGATCCCTTCGACCGCTTTTTGGCGCTCCAACGAAATCACTTCCATGCTTCCTTTTCAGTGCTCTGAGCTCCAAGTGAAAGCGGGACGACTGGAAAGAGACACGATGCACCACATTCGCAACCTCATTCGTTCTGAAGAATTTGAAAATTTGGTGAAGTGGCGGATCGGAACAAGCCAGCAAGCTGCGAGGGACAAAACCAGAAAAGTGCAGCGTGTTGTGTTGAGTGACCCACTTTTGCTTCTTTTTCTTCGCCACTTGTTGCTGGCTCACGAGGTTGTTGTGCAAAGGCGTGCTGGCGTGGCGCAACACCAAAATGCTGCTGTGCAGCCGTGCCACACGTGCCACACCCCTGGCCTCGCCTCTCACGTCTGGACCCAGAGACGTGCCATCGCGCGTGCGCCGCCGGCCAAGCTAGCAAGTGCCCAATCAAGGCCACAGGCAGCCCCTGCGCCACGCACGCCCAGCCACATGCGATGCGATGCCGGGCTGCCAGATTGTGATCCAGAGATCCAGAGGTGCACCGGGCGGACACATGGCACAGTTGTGCTAGCTGGACAGCCAGGCTAGCAGGGACAGGCCAGCAGGTCCAGAGATGCACGTGGCACACACGCTAGCACGCACGTCTCATGCGTCGCACATGAATGCCTCTCTCTAGCTCTGTGACCTTTGTTGCATGTGTGCGCGGCCTGTCATGTGGACATTGTGTCCTGTCACGCACTGCTGCTGCTGTGCTGCGGCTGTGACGCACCATGTGCATTGGCAATGACAACGCGCCAACATGGCTCAGCATCGAGTCCATGCACGCTGCCATCTAGCTGTGCACACTGTGTGCAGCTTGCGCAAGTTGCATGGTGGACAAAACGTAATGTGGACACAGTGTTCACCACCGACAGACAGTGGCACATGGAACAAACGAACAAGTGGCCAGTCTCAGGTTCCAAATGCGCCAATCAAATTGTCCATGATTTTCATCGACCTTTCACTGACTTCCAACACTCCAGGAGTTTCTTCATGTGCTGTTGATGAACGCTCCGAAAGAAACATGGCCAAAAAGTTGAAGGCATCGACTTCCTTCACTTCATCACTTCTGTCCATTTTTCTCTCTTCGGCTGCACTTTGCATTGGTTTGGCCGAACAAGACTGTCCATCTATCGAGACATTGCCTTTTCTTTTGTCATCGTTGTCTTGAACTTTGGGCATCAATTTGAAGTGCAGTTGCTGTTGAATGCTCCTCATGTCAAAATGCGAATCTTGCACAATGTCATCCTTGTCTTCGCACATGCATTCTGCGCTTCGGATGTTTCCATGAAAAACACTTGACTTTTTCCCGCAAGGTGAGGATGAGGAGGATCTATCCCGTTTCTCCCATTTTGAAAGTTACGTGTCGAGGTAACAAATGGATGATCAAAAAACACAAATTGGACCTCAAATTGCACATGAGCACAAAGCTACGAGTTGTCACCTTGCCGAGAGCTGAGACCTTCATTGAAGACGATGCGGGTTGGGAATGATCTATGCGTGTACAGGTACGACAATTTTTGGAGATGACTTTGAAGATATCAACTAAATGTGCATTGAAAACGAAAGCATTCGTGCGTTTACTTGTCGACATCGTTTTCATTGTGCATTGTGCAAAGCTAACCAGCCCTGGGTGTATCGTTGTCATTCTGGAAAATGTAGGAAACAAATGCATGAGTTACCACGCTATCTCTTGAAAGGAATGCTGATGCTGATGTTAAATACGTCGTCGTTCTGGCAATCATCAGCCATCGTGGTTCCGTCCCAACCGAGGTACGAGTATACCGAACGGTAGTCGTAGTTGTTGGTAGTTGTTTGTAGTTGTTGGTTTATTTTGTTATTCGTACTATTATTTAGGATAAAATGTCAACACATTTTTAACCGGCTAGGTTTCAAGAACTGGCTAGTTGGACTAAAATTCCGCATCGAAAATAAGATGTTCTGTCGGTGTCGAAGCTGCCATGTGATTGCCTACCTTGTTGCGGTTTTCGGTGACTCTGAGAAAGACTAGGAGCAAATTATGCGCTCTGTTTCGGAACTTTCTTCAAAATGCGCCAAATTATTTGAAATCCCTCACCAAGGCACATTAAATACCCAAAATCTCCTGCAAGCCCAGGAAAATGAAGCGAAAAGTAAACTTCGACGCAATGTAAAATTATCAGATTCTATTGTCGTCATTCATCACAGAAATGGTACCAACACATGTACATAAATCGATATCATTCGATGTCGTAATCTATGTACATACTATAGTTTTGATATATCATCTTTCAAATACCTTCCAGAAAACTCTTTGTATTGGCAGGCTTTGGAAGTTTCAGATTCTTACGAAGAAAATTGTCAGCTGACTTTGGAAAAAATTGGCTATATTCTTCAGATCTTCTCCATTTGATTCTGTCGTCCAACATTAATGAGGGCTTCAAATTAAGCCAGGCACAATCTGTGAGTTGAAAATGCCCACATAGGTTCAGCAATAATAAACAGCGCAGTCTTTCGGTCGTACCAAAATTCGTCTAGATTTTATGTCTTCGAAATATAGACGACAATTATTATGGGCTTTTTTCGTATAATGTGTGTCAACCTCTCGCCCTTGCGTGGAGAATTAATCTGAAAGCAGTTAGTGAAAGGTTGAGGACCCCGCTTGATCTTTACGCAGCCCACCACAACCCATGGAAGACTCTAAGCACTTTAAGAAAGAAGACAAGGATACAAAACAGGAACCCCTTGGGCTTGATGACGAGATTGAAGATGATAAACTCATTCTCAAGTCACAGGACAAAGGATGCAAGGGATATCCAGTTCAGAAGAAGACAGCCATTATGTCCACCTTAGTGAAGACTGTCGTAGAAGGAGGTGCGACGATGATTTAAGAAATATGTCTACAAATTTCTGCGCATATTTGTTAAAAACTCAGCATGTTCAAAGTGGGTGGGATATGGCACTATCTCTCACCATTAATTCCGCGATTGCGATGCTCTAACAACAATAATCTGATACCTTGCAGATAAGGAATCAACAGAAATTCCCCTTCCAAATGTCAAAGGATCTATTCTTCGCAAAGTTATTGCTTACATGCAATACCACACAGACACTGCTCCAAAAGAAATTGAGAAACCCCTGAAATCCGCAAATATGTCCGACGTCACCACCGAGTGGGATGCCCACTTTGTTGATGTCCCCCAAGATGTACTCTTCGAGCTAATTCTGGTAGCTTCTCAATGTTTTCTCGCCTTCTCTATTCTAATTATTGTATTTTCACAGGCTGCAAATTACATGGATATTAAACCCCTACTTGAATTGACGTGCGCTAAAGTTGCTAGTATGATCAAAGGTCGGAAAATTGTTCTCGAAAAAATGTAATTTTTATTTTAAACACACCTAATGCGGTACTCAGGTAAAACTCCGGAGCAAATCAGAAAGTTATTCCACATCCAAAATGATTTCACACCAGGTCAGCTTTCATTCATGAATAAAAAGTCATATCCTTACAGAGTAATTTTCAGAGGAGGAAGAAGCTGTTCGCGCAGAGAACAAATGGGCAGAAGAATCCTGAGCTCCAAAGCGTCAAATTATCGAAGTAATGATGAACTCTGATCCCAATGCGATGTGAGTACGTGGAACATTAGCATGATAACAAACTTAAATTTAGTATCGCAACTCATCAGCGTCGCAACTCCCCTACGAACTATGTGTGCTTCCTTGTCACAGAGTGTGTGTATAGTCGCACAATATAGTCGCACAATAGAAATAATCATGCGCGAACAAATTGCAGTGCTTAGTCAATCGATCGTATCTCGCTGCTGGTGCGCGTTCGCAAAACAACTATATCTATCGCAATGTAAAATCGAATTTTTGCTCGGCCAAGCTAGTTATAGTAAGGCCCTCTAGCCCTATATAGTGAGACGGATGCATGAATAAATTAATTTTCCCAATATACCAATGGCCAGTCACCCTCATAACTAGATAAGACGGATGTAAAGAAATGTCTAAATTTCTTCAATTGTCATCCTATTTCTTCAATTGTCATCCTAATTAACATGTACGTGGCTATTATACTATGCAATGCAGCGGCTTCAGTCACCCTCATGTACATATGCTGTGTCTAATAAGTAATCGAGCAATCTAGCAATGCGGGGCTGCGGCTATTGCACAGGTGTGTATGCCTGCATGATTTGTGCAAATTTGTTTCTGTGCTACATGGTACGTTGCATGTGCTAGCTGCTCTAGTGCTAGCAGCTAGCTACTAGCTAGCTGCGCGCGCATGCATTCTAGCATTCACTATGGCTAGTTCACAAGAAAGCACATAGATGCATCTCTAGATAGGCATACATGTCTAGAGCTAGCTGTGCAGGATGTACTGTCATGCATGCATGTAGCGTACGACCACGTACAACTGCTGTGTAACCTAACAATAACTGCTACAGCGGAGGCGCGCCGGTACGCAAAATCTAGATCGCATAGAAGTGGTGCAGACTAGCGCAGAGTCTGTCTGTATGTGCGTCATGCTGTGCATGGTACAGGTGATGACATACACAAGCTGACACAGCACTACAATGTGTGCATGTAGAGCATTATAGAGCATGTGTTGTATAGTTGGACACACAAAAATGTCAGCCACATGCCATATGGCTGACATCATTCCGGCAGCGTGCGCGTGCAACGTACAGTTCATTTCGTCGTATCATCTGCTGTGTCATACTGGCGGCGGTGCACGTATAGTGCGCAGTACATGCGAGAGACCTATCGCTATGCTAGCGAGCGAACGAAATAGCCATTCTAACGCACATCTATCGTAGCGTCAAGATAACATATACGCACATAGCGCATATTTTAGTTTTTGTATATGCAAGCTAAAACACTTTAGGCACTGTGGCTGCATCAATAAAAAATTACTTAGCACATGCTCCATACAGCATAGGATCGACGATTTTCGAAGACTCATTCTTATCATTTTCATGATCATCAAGCTTATTCATTTTCGAGGGGGACTCAACTCCATGGAGTTAGTTTTCATTGTGCCGACAGTAGTCTTAATAACTTCTTAGCGGCTGAGAGCTCCTTTTTATCTTGCTCCACCTACTGTGATAGCTACCACTACTGCTGTTGCTACCAGCATTAGTGCTATTGAAAAAGATAGCGACGCTTAATTAACAGGTGATTGTTGTAGATTTTAAGATACTGCAAGCAAGTCTGACTTTGTCACTTATAAACTAATATCACTGAGAGATATATCCTCGGACCGTCGGGACAAATCGAGAGAACTAGATTTAATACTTGCGTCGATTGGAGCGGAGAAATCTACTGTGGGAGTCACATCAGGAGGATAAGAAAGTAAAGCCTGGGGGCTGGCCATGGTTAGACTTCTGCGAGCCTTTTTGTTATGTGCCTGTCGATGGTGGGCATGCCTGTCAATAGATTTATGCGTAGAAGCGTAATTGAAGGTACGCTTTCGCATGAATGAAAGGATAGTTAAGGAGCTGCCAGTTTTCCTTATCCTAGATTTGAAGTCCGAACTGTCTTTCTTTTCATTTACTAAACTGGATCTGCTTGAATCTACCACCCCTGAATTCAGAGACAGGCTAGCACTAGTGTCTTTTAGGTTGTAGTCTTTCGGAATATCAGGTTCCAGCCGTCTCGATTTGAGATGTTGCTGTGCCGAAGACCGCTGAAAAACTTTAAATGATTTGACTTCTGGCAATTTGAGAGACGGGGTGTTGTTCACGCTTCGGGCAAGCTTAAGAGGGGCGGGATCAAGAGTGGGTAACGAACTGTCTTTCCTCCCGCCAATTGTCGGGGCGCGGGGCATGCTGGACATATCCAATGTTCTCTAGCCGTAGCAATACCCAGCGCTCGGCCAGGACGTAGGGGCCTACTGGCTTCCTGTGGATTCAAGGGCACGAGCCAGAGAAGGTGATAGAATTTCGAATTGGTTCGGCCGATCGAGCAAGGTGAGCAACTAACGGCCCTCTTCTTTGCAGTTGTTTTTTTGGAAACATTCGGCAGCGTTTCTTCTGGATGGAAAGGCCACTTATCTATTCTAATGTCCGTTTGTTAATGTCGTAACATACCTGACCCATTCCGTTTTAGCCGAATCGAGTCTCGCGACCAAAGAATTTCTGTGATGTTTAAAAGCTACCAGCAATTATTTTCAAATTGCACTGTATTTCATACTTTCACACAGCATCGATGAGAAGAAAATGCAAGCCACTTTCGGTCTGCGACAAATTGTCATCATACTAGCATTATTCCTGTGAAAATTCCTGAAAAAAAACTGAATTCCTCACTCCGTGTGCCTGCTCGAGCTGGGCAACTGCCTACTCTCTGGATGATTTTCGGTGCCTTTTCCCCCAAAACAGACCGACACGTTGCGGTGCCATCTTAAGCTGAAGAATGTCTCAAATGGCATGTCGCAGTGCATAAAGCGCCATTGAGCGTTGGGCATTGTATCTCTCGGAACCTCTCGGCTTCAATGCCTGCCCGAATCCCCCTCAGCCTTCGTGGCCAAACAACCATTACCACCACTGCGAAATTGCTGTCAAAGGTTGGGAAAACAGCCTTCGCATCGCGATCACTAGTGACTGCATCCTCCTCAAAATCTTTCGATGTGGTTGTTGCGGGGGGCGGTGCCATGGGCTCGAGTGTTGCCTTCCATTTGCTCAAGGCGGATCCAACTCTTAAAGTCTGCGTAGTGGAGAAGGACCCAACGTGATAAAACAAGCATCCTGATTAAAATGGATCCTAATATTTAATTTTAACTATCATATGGCCTACACCATCGAATCTTGTCCGCCATAAATCCAAACTTACAAATTTTGACTGTCACATTGACCGATGTGAGGAGACAATGATGATGGTAATGATGATGATGATGACGATGTTTTGTAGGTATAAAATCGCCTCATCACCGCTTTCTGTTGGATCTATAAGGCAGCAATTTAGGTATTTCGAAGACCTAGCCTGGATTGGTGGGGTGCTCGTGTTGACCATTTCTCGGGATATGTAGGAGTGCCGCAACCTTTCCTTTCTATTTCGTTATGCGCTCTAGCCAGTTGCTTCTGATAACTGGGATGGGGGGTAATCGAAGAGGCAATCTTAGATTGACATTACTATAAATCCTTTGTTAATAGTATTTCGGAGAACACGCGCATGTCTATGATGACCGCTAAATTCCTTAAGGTTGGTCCGTTGTCATCGTCGTCGTCGTAGTAGAAAAGAGGATCATTCACCATGTTACATTGAAAGCTGTAATATTGTTCACTATTAGAATTTAATCCATATTACATGGTTCAAATGATCTATATTGATTTTGTAAGAGTAAGTATCAGATGTATCACTACTAATTTATTGATTGCTGCAGGAATCGCAGCACGAATTTGATCCAGACGTTGCAGAACCGATCCATTTTGAGGAGGGAGGTCAGTATTCGTAATCCTTCCAACAAAGCCAATGCCTTGAACTAACCCTTTCTCCATGATTCATCCATCATCTGCTGCCACTTTGTAAATGAATAACTGATGGTGAGTATATGTGTAGTTGGATCTTCATTATCAACTCACGCATTTGTTGTCAACTTTGCTTCCTAATGGTGTGCCGGTGCAGGATACTTAGTGTTAGGAACTGAGAAATCCAGAACAGCGTTACAAGCCAACCACATTATTCAACGCCAGCAAAATGCCAAGGTAGGTACTAAGTAGTAGCGGTGATGGCGGTGTGATCAGTTCTCAATTTAATAATATCTGTAGCCATTGCACAGTACAGCAACATCATGGTTGCTATGGTTGTTACTGCTCTAGCTGCTAGAATCATCTAAAACAGAACAGAGAAAGTGAAAACTATCATGCTGAATATTCAAGATTTGGGGAGGGAGGGAGGTCGGAC
Organism: Bigelowiella natans CCMP2755; assembly: GCA_000320545.1. NCBI lineage: Eukaryota > Cercozoa > Chlorarachniophyceae > Bigelowiella > Bigelowiella natans. The sequence continues at coordinate 39,047 of ADNK01001322.1, read as the reverse complement.
GATTGCGAGTGGCTAACGTGTGACTACTCGTGCAGCAGTACAACCTCATTTGATCCAACTAATGCCTCACTATTCATTGTCATCGGCACTGATTTAGGTGAAGATGCTCCCCACTGACGAAATGAGGCAGAAGGTGTTTTGAGCCACCACACCTTGCTTGCTTTATATCTATCTTGCTGTTCGTCTTGTCTCCTCTTTCTCTCCCTACTCTTATTTTATACTCCTAATCCTTCTCTCCTTCCTCCCCCTTCTCCCTCATGTTGGGCATCAATTATACAATACGACAGTTTCCGTGGCTGAATACGCGCGGATTGGCTGTGGGGTCTTGGGGATATGAGAATGAAGGCTGGTTTGACCCTTACTCCATGATGATGTGGTTCAAAAAGCACGCTATTGCTCTTGGGGCCTTATATATGCAAGGAACTGTTTCGACGATTTCTCGAGGAGGAGAAGGCAATAAGATATCGTCTGTGCGCGTGGACAGCACGGAGCCAACAACATCGACTACTAGCAGCAGCAGCAGCAGTGGTAGCAGTGGTAGTAGCAGTAGCAGCACTGTGATTGGAGCAGGTGCTCTTGTGAATACTGGGGGCTGCTGGGCAGCACAAATTGCAGAGATGGCGGTAGGAGTAGTGAAGTAGTGTATTCATGGTGGATTTGTGTGTTCCTGAGAAGTTAGTAGTAGTAGTAGTAGTAGTAGGAGTAGTAGTTATAGTAGTAGTAATAGCAGTAGTAGTTATTAGTAGTAGGTTGGGGATTGCTCAGTAGAAGTCGATGATGATGATGATGATGATGATGATGATGATGATGGTCCTTTGATACGAACTACCTTAGGGAATACCAGGAGTACCAATAGTTCCAAGGCTGCGACGAGTATTTGTATTTCATTGCCCTGAAGCAGAGGTTTCACAAGGCGAAGGAGTTCCTATGGTTAGTGGCTATGTAGTAGCAGTAGTAGTAGTAGTTGTTGTTGTTGTAGTAATAGTAGTAGAAGAAGCAACGGTTTATGATTCATTACTATTGTTATTACTGTTTTTGTCGCTCATTGTTTCTTTTATGTGTTACGACTGCAATTCCAGTGGCCATGTGATTCTCACGCCACCATTCACCATGCTTTTGATTGGCTTGGCAGGTGTTTGACCCGAGCGGACTGTGGTTCCGACGTGAGGGCGCTCCAGAAGCAGGTAACAGTATTATTAGCAGCGACAGAGAAGCCGATATTATTACGGGGGGGGGAGGAAGCTTGAGTGTGTGTTTGCATTAGGAAGTAATGCTTATAATGCTTCATGAACTAAAAACAATCAATTGCAAAGCCTACATACACACACACACACACACACACACACACACAAAGGAAACACAAACACATACACAAACAGGGCTATTCGTGACTGGAATGGCGGTGGGTGAAGATCCGGTGAGTAAGCAATCATTCTTCTTGTGGACAACGACGATACCGATGCTGATAGTATAGAAGTATTGAAGCTCCTGTTTGAGCGTGTCATAGTTGTTGTTTTTTCTACTTTTCTTTTCTTTTGATAACTATTTTCCCATCTCCACCACCGTAGCAATCATAAACTTATCATCATTATCATCATCATCATCATCATCAACAACAACAACAACAGCATATATGTCCAATATAAGATATAATTTTCATACTCCCAGGATTGTGAGGGAGTTGCAGAAGAACTTGAGGGGGGGGGTGTCAATGACACAGCATTTTTTGAAGAACACATGTGGGAACCGCTAGCAAACAGAGTTCCAGCGTTTGAGAATCTAAGGCAAGTTGTCAACGTGCGCTCTCTCCCCCCCCCCCCCCTTCTCCCCTTCTCTGTCTGTTTGTCTCACTTCACACGTGCGGTAGCCTCTAATGTCTCTTCCTACTTTACAAGGACGAGTTGAAGCTGTTGTGAATATATACATTGTGTGTGTATGTGTGTGTGTGTGTGTGTGTGTTTGTGTGTGTGTGTGTGTGTGTGTGTGTGTGTGTGATTGTATGCGTAATATTGTGAGTAGGGTGCAGGGTGGTTGGCATGGGTTCTACGATTTTAACAAATTCGACGAGAATGCTATAATTGGAGAGTATCAGGAAGGATCACGCTTATACTTTGCTGCTGGTTTCAGTGGCCACGGAATCCAGCACTGTCCGGTAATTTATTCTTTTTAAGACCTCAACTAACAATGCCAGTGTAGCAGCATACACTACGAGGAACACCGCTACCATGAGTTGTCGTACATCGTTTATGTGGATGACTTACTTCCAACATGTATAGCTAACCCACATACAAACACTCTCGCTCTTTGCTTTCGTTCTATATTATTTTGGACAATATACAGCCTGTGGGACGTGCGATATCAGAACTAATATTGGACGGAAGATATAGTACAGTTGATCTTTCGTCATTCGGCTACAATCGAGTTCTGCAGAACGTGCCCTTTACAGAAGCGGTGTGTTACTAATGATGGCATATCGATATGATAGTAATGAATGATATAGAGCTGCTGTTGGTATGTATACAACGTGCACGCCACACAGGGCAGCACAGGCCATGCCATTAATAAGCAGCGTTGCCTTGTCAGCAATAGCATCTGACGAGCAAGCTGCATACATAGTGCCGTATCATCAGCTAGCCAGTGTTAGTAGCACGATCGAGTCAGAGCGCTTACGCAAACACCATACAATGCTAGTATACTAGAATGAGGCATCGATTCGATCTGCGTCTGTGTGCACTATAGCACTGATTGTACTCTATATTACTGTCGATTATACGATTATACGATGGATGCGCAATAATGCGAATAACAACTATAGACTGTATGTGAATCTGTAGTTCTATGTACATGGGGGCCCTTGCTGCATGTTATATGCATATACATACGTGCACGACTACGTCTGTCCGACTGAAAGCTATGCAAAGCAGCAATAAGCTATGTTGTTGCAAACTTGGCGGCAAGTTGCCTCGCACACAATAATGATAACAGTCTATGTCAGTAGCCCTAATCACTGTCGCGCATGATTGCTCGCGTCTGTCTAACCGCGTACAGTAGTGTAATAGCATGATAACCCGACTGTATATTCGTCTACTGATTATCACGTACAGCATCGCTTTGGCGAATGCGTGACCATGTTTACTACTTCTTGTCCTGGAGTCGTTCAGGCATCAGTGGGATGATTGTTTCAATTTCAGACTGAGGTCTTTGGTTTCTTAGAGCTAGGCTGTTCGTCGTCAGTAGCGCCAGTAGCAGACTTGGAAGCATAGTAGGCAAGACTGCTAATAGCCATAGCCAGAACTAAATACGACCAGTATTCATAGCATATATGGTTAGACAAAGAGTGGGAGAGAGAGACAATAGAGAGGGGGGGGGATTACACACTCATCAAACTAGTAAGTTGCCTTTTTTGCATCATTATCAACATCAACAACGACAAAACTACGACAGTACTTCTTTCAAGAACATCATATAATAGTCACCTCCTTCTTGTGTATTATTTCCTCCGATAAAGCCTGGCAGATAACAGTAATATAGTGTGAATCAGCAAACCAAAAACTCGTTGTTTTGACGTAATTATTGCTATTTTTGCATCTTCATTTTTTAATGTCATTTCAACACCAGTAGTTGTAGGATAGAAGGCAAGAAAGAAAAAGGAGAGAGAAATTGTAAGTTCAAACATTGCATTCACACACACACACACACACACACACACACACACACTTGCATATGTACAAATATAATACATTTACCCGCTGCATGTGTGAAGACGCATCCATCAATCCCTGTGAGTTTGGAGAGCTCCTCGCCTCGTACCCCGCGCCAAGGCTCTGGAAGGGCTAATCTTGACTCGAAAGACCCTTCCCGCATAGGAACGCACTGAATTCTCCACTTACCGCTGATGTGGGTAGAAATAATTATTTGAAGAGTACAAAAAAGAATGCTGAGGTTGGGGTAGGGGGTGGGGCGGCGGGTAAAGAAAATGCCGCAGAATTAGAAGACAATTTCCTTAGTTATCCTAAGTCCCTTCTTCTTCTTCTTCTTCTTCTTCTTCTTCTTCTTCTTTTTCTTACATGGATATATCTATGTTTGTGTATAATGCATAAAAGGCGGCTAGGCAAGCAACCTGCTGTCTGGATAGAGAACGTACAAAATAGAAGGTGGTGCCCTCCCCACCTCAAACTTTGATTCCTGATAATAACAACGCTAGTTACTAATGAGGAAGGAGATCGAATTTAAATACAAGCATGTACCATTGAACTCTCACGGTGCCTGCTCTTCTCTCTCCCTCTCCCCCCCCTCTCTCTCACCCCTGGTCATAACCTGTTCAATCTCGTGCAAGTGGCTTTTCCAAGAGCAGAACTTCTCAAACAATACGATTGATCCAGATCTATGAGCGACAACGCAGTATCAGCGTTAGCAGCATGAAGACTCGGTAAAGCAGCAATAGGGAAAGAATAGAAATCGTCTCTCTTCCCACACTTACTTGTGAACGCCGTGTCGCGTAGCTATTGCTTTCGCAACTAGATCACGTGCTGGAAGCCAATGCTACGGATATATTATTAGATTCAGTAGTAGCAGCAGTAGCAGCAGCAGCACTGGTGCAAAAGAAGAATATAGGAATTATCGCATCCGTTAATACTGACGTTCTTATAAGCCATTATTCTATCCGTAAGCTCTTTTCCAGTCATTGCAACAGCTTTGTGGAATCTCTGCTCAATGTCGCTAGCTTCTTCATTCCAACCTGGAATGATCATCATTTTGATATAACGATGAATTGCAAGAAGTGTATGCGTGATGAAATAGGAGCTGGAAAGCAGCACAGACGACGGATTGGAATGATAAATAATGTGCAATAGTCTACGACGCAGAAAGGTGGATTGTTGTTGTCATTGCTTAGTGCATAGTGTTGTATCACACCAGGATTCAAATATCCAACACGGGACGATAAATCAGTCGAAATACGATAATTGGGAGCCTGTTCACCATCTTTCACTGCGACGCCATTGTCAATCCCATCGATTTCTTTCATATTAGGAGTATCAGATAACGAGGGAGATATATCACATCCATCTTAGATGGGAGGAAGGAAAAAAGAGATGCCGATTCATACAATAGTACGAAATTGGACTCTATTGAATATATATGAGAACCATCACCTTGAATAAAACCGTCATATACTTTAAGGAACAGCGTATCGATAACTTTCTCATCAGTAATCCCAGAGATGGCAGATATCACCTGATGTGTAATCAAATTTGTCAGAAGTTCAACTTCTCCACCATTCCAACATTGTTAATTTTGCGATTATGGGCTACCTTTTTGCCAAAATGCTTGTATACCAGCCCGGCACTGCTCAGCTTCGTTTTGAACCCATGTCCAAATACCTGGTTGTTGCGTCATGTATTGACTACTTTACTATTGCTACTGCCAGTACCACGATAACTCACGATGCTTTTCATATATTCAGTAAGCGATGAATCAATCATGTCCATACAGTGTCTGTGCGTGGAGCATACCTCACCAAATCCCCGTTGGTGGTGGTCATAACGGTGTTTGCTTGGGTCATATCTTGCGACGAACGACAAAGACAACGACGGAATGATGCAATCGTCAAAAAGTGCATATTCTTTTTGCAGCAGTAAAACGGTAAAATAGGTTCTTACACTCCCCCAACGTCCACTAGGATGGGAAGTTGGCCGAGCACTTTTGGATCCCTCGAACGAACAATTGTTGCATCCTTGTATTCAGGCAAGCTCTTAAGCATAAAGCAGGCCAGAGCCTCATCGCAGTGAAACCTGTGAAAAGAAGAGCGCGAGACGAATGAGTTACAATTTGATCGATGTATCAGTAACGTCAGTAAATTCCCCTACGTGCCGCTGTGTGTGCCGATGGACGGAGACGCCATTGCCGAGAGTAAGAAATTATGAGCGACATGTCATACACGTTGTCGCTTGTGCCTTGTTATCCTGCTTGTTGAACATTACTTCTATTTTATCTTGCGACAACTAGTTTTTATTAATGTTATGCGTCGTAGCATGGAGTGGAGCTTGAGAATATCCTAAAGATCTCGACGGAGTTCGAATTCAGCTAGTAGCTTGTTCAATTTATACTTCCCATTTTAATTTTAGGAATCCAGAATTTCATTTACGACAAAGATATATCTGCAAGAACAAAAATAAAAGGACAAGGTGGCACATTTACCATAGTGGGACACAAATTTTAATACTGAAACATGTGGTATGATGACACAGCATCACATCAAGAGTTTCTCAGATTTAATCTGAGCTCGAAAAGACTTCTGTTATACGACTCTTACAATTTTATCCCAAATAAGCATTTTAAATCATGTCGATATGGAATAATTAGCTATCCTTGGGAACTTTGCCCTTACATATTCAACAAACATATCTTAGGCTTTTGGCCGTAAAAGTCCGAATCCCCAGTTAAAATGAAAAAAGGATGACATTTATACATGTTCATACAGAGTACAGCAAAATTTTGCAAAATTTCGCTCAGAGCTGGCAGAATCTCGCAGTAGACCTACATCTCACTGATAGGACATGATATTGTGTAAAAATAGATGATAGTTTCATCGAAGAATGCCTTTATTTTGCAATTCAGAGATAAAATGGCAATATTGAAATTTAGAGATTTAAACAGATGAGTCTCATTTACAGTTTCAAGAATACATACTTTGCAAAATGAATGATTACAATACTTTTATGTGCTTATAATTTACTGTAAGACTTCTAATATTTGATGTCGTATATCAAAATCAAAGCGATTGCTTATTGGTGTTTTCCTTGCGGGAACTTATTGAATACAGAAGCCAGAAAAAAACCTTTCTGCCTACCCCCCCACTGCGTCATTGTAGTCATGAGGTTTCTCCATCTGATAAAGCCCGTTATGTGCGTGCTTCCGGAAGTTCGTGCTCCGGAGCGAAATGTGCAGTTCAAGGAGAGGATGATGTGGACTATCATTACCCTGCTTATTTTCCTCGTCTGCTGTCAGATCCCGCTTTACGGCATTCGTTCCTCTAGCTCCGGTAAGTCGCCATACCCGATAGAACTTGTATTCAATTTAGTTCGAGGTCGAGTAACATGTCCGCCTATGAATTAGAAATTCATGAGTTCCTATATCAACTCGTACATTCATATATCGAATGGCGTGAACGGGGTGGGGGGGGTGGGGGGGGTAGTGTGATGGAAAATAGGTAGAGGAACTTTTTACAGTTGGCTTGTAAACGCCTTTTATAAAGAGGCTTTTTGATTTTTTAGATATAAACCAACTTTAGTTCTGATACGAATTTGTGAATCACTTCTTCTAATGTATGAAAAACGCATCTTATTTTATCACCAGCGGATCCATTCTACTGGATGCGTGTGATTCTTGCTTCGAACCGTGGAACATTGATGGAACTCGGAATTTCCCCTATCGTTACCTCTGGTATGGTCATGCAGCTTCTTGCTGGATCAAAAATCATTCACGTCGATCAGAACAACAAGGAGGACCGTGCTCTTTTCCAAGGAGCGCAGAAGCTTTGTGGTCTTCTCATTACAATTGGCGAGGCTCTTGCTTACGTCATGTCTGGTATGTATGGGGACGTCAAAGAGCTTGGTGCTGGAAATGCAACTCTTATCATTCTCCAGTTGTTCTTCGCTGGTGTGATCGTTCTTGTTCTTGACGAGTTGCTCACCAAGGGATACGGTCTTGGATCTGGAATTTCTCTGTTCATTGCGACTAATATCTGTGAGAATATCATCTGGAAGGCATTCTCACCCACAACTATTAACACTGGTCGTGGTACTGAGTTTGAAGGAGCTATCATTGCCATGTTCCATATGCTTGTTACTCGCACAGACAAGGTTTGTTTAAGAATAAGATCGGAAGTGGAAGTCCTCATTTTAGTTTTTTCGACAGGTTCGTGCCATCAATGAAGCTTTCTACCGACAAAACCTTCCTAACATCTTCAACTTGTTGGCTACCGTTTTCGTCTTCGTTATCGTAATTTACTTCCAAGGATTCCGTGTCGACCTCCCTGTCAAATATGAAAGGTAGGCATTCGATACAAGTCGTTTTTTTGTTATGCTTAAGCTAAAGCTAAATACCTAATTGTGTATGCAATAGGTACCGTGGCCATTCCTCCACTTACCCAATTAAGCTGTTCTACACTTCCAACATTCCAATTATCCTACAAACCGCCTTGGTGTCCAACCTTTACTTCTTCTCCCAGCTGCTTCACAAACGCTACCCTACAAACTTTTTGGTTAAGCTTTTAGGAAAATGGCAAGAACAGGAGCGTGGTGCTTCTGTACCAGTAAGTGGTTTGGCGTACTATGTATCTCCTCCTACCTCTTTGGCGGAGATCCTGTACGACCCTTTCCATGCTCTCTTCTATCTTGCTTTCATCCTAATCACCTGCGCTCTGTTCTCCATCACCTGGATTGAAGTTTCGGGATCCTCGCCAAAGGATGTTGCGAAGCAATTCCGTGACCAGCATATGGAATTCAAGGGATTCCGTAAGCAAAGTGTCATTAAGGTCCTTGAACGTTACATTCCTATCGCTGCTGCTTTTGGAGGTATGTGCATCGGAGCTCTCACTGTAGTTGCGGATTTCATGGGAGCAATCGGGTCTGGTACTGGAATTCTTCTCGCAGTCACAATCATCTTCCAGTACTACGAGATGTTCCAGAAAGAAAGGGGGTCGGAGACCATGTCCTTCTTTAGCTAGATAAAACGTGGCGAGATAAAACGTGCAGTTTGGGTTTCAATTTCTTGGATGAAAACTCATAGATCTTTCCCAAGTAGGATATTTGTAAATCTTCAATGCAAGCCACAGAATCTCCACATACATCACCACGCTAAATTGTCTGCACTTTTACCTACTAGCATAAAGGCCACACTAATGTGTCATTGCTATCATGCGACAATTTACAGTGGTTCAATATATGTCAAACGTCTTGCTATGAAATAGGCTAGGTCTAGAGATTGGTATCTTAATGCACACACACACACACACACACACACACACACATATATATATATATATATATATATATATATATATATAGTGCTACCATACTAGCATACGTAAGCTAGACTATAGACAATGTATATATGATACATTTACATATATATATATATATATATATATATATATATATATTAATACTATAATATATACTATGTCTATTGTCTAGTAAGCTCCACTAGTCCATGCTACATGTTATGAGACGTCTCCGCCTGAAACGGGTACACACACATCGCGCTCTACTATATCTAGCCATGGTTGCGATTAGCTCCACATGCTGCATTTACGTACACGTTACTGTTTTAATGACGGTATCGGTGCAATCGCTGTATTTGTGTAGGCCTAGTCTAGAGATGTGCGCGTTATAGCGTGGCTCACTTATTAGTGCATGCACATGTCGACAGCCCATGCTAGCATGTGTGCTTTTGTGACATATGTGCTTATATGCTTCTTATTAGGTGTACGTACGTAGAAACTACAAACGTTCATACGTGACGTACGCTACATAGCCTACTAGCCTATTAGGGCTATATAGAAAGAGCCACGCTAGCACGTACGTTATAATTGTGCGCGCGCGCGTTTGTGTGTGAGAGCAGGTTGCATGTGTATGTGTGAATAGTGTGTAGCATCGATCAGCAAAGCTAGAAAGACAGACCAGCATAGCGCGCATGCCTATCTAGCTAGATAGTTGCCAGCTTCATGTACTAATCGTAAAAGGGGTTTTATAGTTTCGATGAGATTTTATTTAAAGGAAACATCTGCATTTTTAGGGTTATATAGATTCCATTCTCTGGAACCTACAGACAATCGAAGACAATCGTAATGGGCTTTTGGTTCAGGTCTCGTGTAGCGTAGAATTTACAAGGTTAGCAGCAAGATTTTCTTTCGGGCTGCAAATCAACTGGATCCTGTTATTACGATGAGTCTCATATAAAAATAAATTATTGCGACATGTAATTAATGTTACCACGAGAATTCCAGGTCGTTTTTGAGGTGTCTGTTTCTTGGGCAGTTTATACGCAATCTGTTCGAATAGCTCGCTAACGTTATAGTTCGTCTTCGCCGACGTTTCCATGAACATTATTCCATTCTCTTGTGCATAGCCCTTAACATCCTAATTGAAACTTCTTAGTATTTGAATTAGAAAGGGGTGAAACAAGAAGAATACCCCAGAGTCAACTTCCCGACTCCCCGCTAGGTCCACTTTGTTTCCAGCTAGTACTATTACAATGTTTGGGTTGCCCTAAAAAAGAAACACAATTAACAAAAGACCGGGATTAAATATGTGTTGATAGTGTACCTGGCGTTGCAGTTCCTTAACCCAAGCTTTCGCCCTCTGTAGAGTTGGTGCATTTGTGATGTCATATACTACGATTGCAGCAGAGGCCCCTCGATAATACATAGGTGCAAGACTGTGATATCGTTCCTGAAAGAGAAAAACTGTATTTAAATTATGAATGTAGGTAAATGTTGTAAGATATACCTGGCCTGGATTCAGAGGAACATTATCCAAGATTGCGTACCCAAAACATATATATATATATATATATATATATATATATATATATATATATGAGTTATAAAGTGGTTTGTTTTTATCTTCCGGCATTCAAAATGTTCGGATGTATTAGATAATCGTTCTAGAATATCCAACAATTCCCCATTTATAAACCGTGTCTTCACACATAATGTTATCTTAATGGAATACACGAATCACTGTTGCGAGCCAAAAAAAAATGGGCTGAATTAAGTATTATGTATGTCTCAACCTCCAAAATAAAAAAAAACTAGAAGAAATCACTTATTTCTCTCCACACCAGAACTGATTTTGCATCATAGGTCCCTGATAAACGACAGGGAAACATACCTGCGGTGTCCCAAATCTCAAACTTTACTGTGTAGTCATCTACTTTGACGGTCTGGGTGGAGAAGGCGGCTGGAGGAACATTCGAAGTGGAAAGAAAAAGTCAAGAATACTAATGCCAAGAATTTGCAGAATATGGGGTGGGGGAAGCTGAAGGAATTAAACATAGTCCTTCTCTCCTATATTCTTTATTGATTGGTGGTTATTGATCATAAATTCCCATTAATCTCACAGAGCATTGTCTATTTCGAAAAGCCTTCCAAAGCCTCTCTTCACTACCTCCGATTGTGCTCTCCTGGTACTCAAAAAACTGTTTTCGGACAAATCGGAGGACGATGCTTGACTTGCCCACGTTAGAGTCTCCCAGTAGGACAAGCTTAAATGGTAGTGATTTCTCTTGAGCTTGCATGCTTCTTTGTTGTGTGTGAGCTAGAGGTCGAGGCCCAAGACTTCCTGCGATCGATCCTGCTGCAGACGATTTTAAGCTACTGGGAGCTCAGTCAACAATGTCATTACTATTCAAATCCATTACAATATTCAATAGAGACAGAGGGATCAAACAAATTTATGAACAATTCAAAGTATATCCCTTCCAATAGAAGACAAGGTTGATTTGAATTCATTCCCAGCGAACGGCGAGCACTGGCAGGCAACTCTCAGATACATTTGTTTGAAGCTGAATATCACTTGCGTTTAGAACTTATGATATTTTTCCCAGAAATTATGTATATATCATGTCGTAAGAGTATATTATTAGAATTCTGAGTACCCCACATGACAAAAAAACACTGATCTCCCAGCACCCGACTCAAAGAGAGAAAGAAATAGCTGGAGATTAGTATCCAATAGTCTCATCAAATTAAAGACGTATGTAGAATTTCAACGGCTTCATGTAATTTACTCAACGATGAAAGTTAGGTTCCGATTTCGTAATATATTGAATTAGGACACTTTTTATGTGTCCGTCTTCCCTGACAGCATGTCGAAGGTACATGATGATGACGGAAGGGAAGATAAGGCGCTCTATTTTGCCTGTGCATCTGAGCAAAAATACGACAGTGATATCATGGACAAGAAAGCCTAAATTTACGAAGAAAAACCTAGAACTTTCCAGTAGCAGCAATTTGCGTACACCACCCAGTAGAGCAAAGAAATTGAGATTGTTTCGCAGTAAAGACAAAGCAGAGCGTATTGTACGACGGGAAAAGTGAGAAACTTCGAATGATCGAACAATTGGAGTTAAAATTAGATCTAGAATAGAATTGTCCAAATTGTGGCTGTCGCACATATTTATTGCGATCCTTTTCAGTAATTCTTCGTTGTCGGTTCGGCTCGAATCAAAAGCGTTACGGTGGTGTCTCCTCCTCCTGCCTTTGCCTCTGCAGCCAATGTGCTGAAGATAGCGTTTTCATGATGGAGTTGAGTCGAAAGCACTCGGGTTTAAATCTACGGCCTCCTTTACACTCCACGGTCGAAAGCAAATAATCTGTTGAGGAAATAGTAGGGTATTGATGATCACACCTTTTTTTGGTTTTTACTCAGGAGCAATGTGCGCCCTCATTCGGCAGTGATCTGCAGCGTCCCCATCTTAAACGAAAACCATCCCATTATCACCCAAAGCATTCGCTCCGACCCCTCTCTCCTCGTCAGTCAACGGATTTGAAGAAGAAGCATTTCCATGTGCCAAAGCTGAAGGGGGGAGCTCGAAATCCTACCTTCTGGCCGATAGGTCAGAGTGGTGGTAGAGACCAGGGTGCAAAGCGCCTGGAGTTCGATTCCGGTCCTATAAAATCTTACAGAGCAGCCTCAGCTCCTGCGATTACAACGAACAGTAAAAATAAGTTCCCGCCGTTGAGCCATGCACCCAAATCCACAAAAGATATATCAAAAATGAACTCACGCACTCGGGATCACTTCCAAGCCCATCTTGATGTGGAAGTTTCAGATCCGAGAATAGATGCTTTTCACATTGAATCGTCGTCCCACTCTAAGAGGATATCATCTCGACGACATTCTGCTCTATCGCATAAGCAGCTGAGAAGACTTACCGCTCAACGAACTCCCTATCGCGCTAACAACCATCGGATATCTGCTGTACGAGCTACATTAAGTAATAAGTCGCGCACTCTTCTTCGAAGATATCGTACTTCAGATACAGACAACATGGCTACCAAAAATTTGGCTCGAAGCCACCGTCGTAGCTCTCTCAGCGTCCTCTCTCAAGCGCCTAGAAATAATGCACTATCTCCATTGTTGTGTAGGCTCGAAAGTACAAGTTCACTTTCCTCTTTGAGCGCAAACGCGGGTCACTTGCCATTAACCAATAAACTTGGAAAGAATATTCCGCTCACGCAGTTGCAATTCTCGGATAATGATGCCGAGAAAATTACTCCTACTAGTACGTCAAGATCAGATACGAATAATGTTTTCGGCGTCCACACACAGCAGAATACCAGTCTTTCGCCTCTTCCTTCTTCCGGAAAGTTCTCAAATTCTAACAAATTAACCCAGGATAATAAGCTCTCACATTGTCTGAAAGCAACTCGGGATAATATAAGAAACACCAGCGAAGTGGTGTCTATGCAACCATCTCCTCCACCACCTTCCCCCAGTCGCAGTACTCGTGTTCGAGTAAAGGAATTAGATAATGAGGATATCCATGATGTTAGGAGACAAAAGTGTAGTCCGCAGCAGCAACTACAACAACAGCAAATTCTGCGAAAAGAGGATGAAAACTCTTTTACAAATTCTTCCCGTTCAGACTCCATAGTCCGCACCGTGTCAGGAGGCTCCGGGTCCGTAGCATCATGGACCACTGCCGCACATATGCCACCACCTCACAATAAAGGAAGGGAAAGTAGGACAATCAATCCTCGCTCTACAGACGTCGTTGCCACTGAATATGCTGAATCGGAGGAACTCAGGGTAGTCCAAGAGCGCGTGGAGAGTATGTTGTCGCGCCAGGATACGGAAGCATTTAGAGAGGAAGAAGGGCGAGAAGATAGTCGAAGAACCCGCATCGTTGATAGTAGTCCAAAATCACAACGTGAAGCAGTAGCCAGGCTCGAAGCAAGAAAAGGGAGAGAAGAAGGAGGAGGAGGAGGAGGAGGAGGAACTGAAGATGAGAATGACGCTGAAAGCGTGGACTCAGAGAAACCCGTTCTTTCTCGTGCTGTCTCAAAGCAGCACTTTGAGTTCAAGGATATGGATATGGATGTGGCTCAAGCAGAAAGTCAGGATAGCGTGGTGCTAAGTAAGATTCTACAGAGAGCAGTCAAAACTATGAAAGCATCAATTGTTCCAACATGTACTCCTCATCAGAGTCAACAAACAGATGATCTTTCGGAACACAAACTGGTCACTTCGAGTTTGGACTCCAATGATTTCGTGACTCCTTCCTCTTCCCTCTTGCGTGCGGGGTTCGACTTAAAGCCCCTGAGTGTCGTGGTTAATGAAATTCCAGTAAGTTGCTCAAATTTACAGCAAAGGGTTCATGATGACAACCCAGAAAGGAAATCCAACAAGAAACCTCCCCTCGGTATAGTTCAGAACAAAGCTTACACAAACCACACCAACAGAATTATCCTTGATATTGCGCATACGCCTAAAATGTTGCTATTTGATTTTCATGCGAAATTGTACGAAAACTTATCAGGTGCGGTATCTAAGCCCCCGCTGCCACAGAGCAGTAGTGACGATGGCAGTAGCAGCAGCAGCAGCAAGAGCAGGCCCAATGAAAGGAAATCTTCTCGGGAAATCACACTCACGCGGAGGGGAAGACTGTTGCCACCACAGCCGCGTCATAGCTCAAGGTCGCCGGAACGACGCACACCGAGAAGAGCAGGGATGAAATCACCCCCTTCCTCGCAACAACCTAGTCCTAGTAATAGAAGAGGAGGAGGAGGAGAAGCAATGACGGATCAAAGTCAGCTCGATACTACAATAGATTCAACTAAAGAAGAGCAAAAACAGCAGGAAGAATCAGTTTGCGAATCATCTGTAGAGCTAGTGAGGGTGATAGGGACTGGAGGATACGCTAAGGTGTGGTTGGGCAGCTTTAAGGGCTCTGATGTAGCTGTAAAGCAGCTTGTCGCTCCAACTGGGAACACAGTGCATAACAGCCTCACAAACAAGCCAAAGTCCAGAAATAATGGTGCGAGTAAGAAATCTCCAGAGGAAGTGTTGGAGAGGGAGGTGACCATCCTTCGCAGGTTCAGGCACAAAAATATTGTACAGTACATCGGAGTGTTCGTCAAGCATGGGTAATTAGTTTGAAGGGTAGCATCGTTGCGTGTAGATTTCCTGATCCTTCACATTTCAAAATTTAGGTGGTCGCACGGAACTCTTTACAACATTGTCATGGAGTAAGAACCCCACCATTTTCATGTTGCTTTAGATAAATCAGATTTCACCTTGGTTCAATGTACATCAGGTACGTGCCAGATGGAGACTTGGATGCTTTCCTCCGACTCAACGGGGCTCTTCTGGAAACAACGGCGTCATCCCTCACCCGCCAGGTTGCATCGGGCCTGGTCTACCTGCACAAGCACAAAGTCATACACCGCGATTTGAAGCCGGCCAACCTTTTGCTACGCAAAAGTGACACGGAACCGGGAGGCTTCATCGTGAAGATTTCAGACTTTGGAGTGTCAGCGAATGTGACCGGTGAGGAGGCTGCAATCCAGCGCTCGTGTGTTGGAACCCCGTGGTATCTGGTCAGTGGATTGATACTCAATACTTTCTATAATCTCTTTATCGCCTTTCATTGCAAATCAGTAGCTTACGCCTCTTCCTAACCTTCAGGCTCCAGAGGTTGCGCGTGTGCAGCCCTATTCGTATCCTGCTGATATCTGGTCCCTCGGGTCAGTCGTCTATGCCATGGTTACAGGCCACAAACCGTACAACAACCTCGCTCCTATCCCAGCTTTGTTTAAAATCGCAAGGGAAGGGCCACCACGATTGCCGATCGGAGACAGTGCCCCCTCCATGCTGTGTGAGAAACTTCTCACTGCATGCTGGAAAAAGGTTCCCGAGGAGAGGTTAACTGCAAAGGAAATTGTTACGCACGAGTGGGTGACGAGGTAGATGGACACCAATGCGACCCAGCGCCGAATTATACAGTCTCAGTGGCTTGAGTCTTGATCGAAAAAGAAATTACGTATTTAGCAATTAGATTTGCTATGTGTTATGTCGTATGCGCAGCATGTAGAAGCAGAAGCACGCCTGCTTCTCGCTCAGAAAATGAGTATTATACAGTGACAGTGCAAAAACTGAAAAATAATTTTCCCCACCTTATTTGTGCAAATGGTGCACGTAGGTTTGCAGAGCTGCAGCGGCTAGAGCGCTTATTAAGTTAACTTTGTTCATTTCAGCGATTATGTGCTAGCATGTGCCGTGTGTACGCTCTAGCATTTCATGTATGAATGCTGTGAATAAGCATTTGCGACTGTGTACATCTCATTCATACGCCAGCATAGTTACGCGGCTAGCTAGCTAGTCATGACTAGCTGTCTTCATGTGTGCTATACCATGTCAAGCGGTTGTGTCCCTGCGACATCATGCGATACATACATCTAGACGAACGCGCTAATGGAATATCATGCGTTTTCTACTCTGTAGCATTTCTAGCTTGCAAAATACGTGCTCACCCGTCCAGTCCTGCAAGCTCTGACAGCACTTGAGCATGCAGATCTATGCGGCGACACGCCGACAACGAGCTTGCTTTATTTTCATGTGCTGACATTACTAGATTATTCAAGTATTATACCAGCAAATCAAAAACTTTCAGTCCTAGCATCGCTTGCTTTCTTGCGGCAACATGTTTGGACATCTTCCTTAAGTAAATATAATATACATATGTTTGTATATATATATATATATATATATATATATATGTCACATTTCACAACTTAGTCAACAGGCACAACACTATCTGGTGTTTGAGCGCGATCAAACCTTTCCTCCTGTTGTTGCGTCTCTCGATGCAAGTTCCTCTTCTCATTACTCAAAGTCATTGTCGCAGTCCTGAATGTGCTGGACCTTACTTTGAAAAATGCCGTGATATTACTACTGCTACCTCCGCTCCCACCGCTTCCACTAGCGGTTGTAGCAACGGAGCTCTGGTAATAATATGGTGCACTTTGTGCCGTTCTGAGGGATGGAAGCTCCTTTACAGGAGAATGATGATGATGATGGGGTGTTTCTGACTTGGATTCTGTCTGTGGGGAATCAGCCGGAGTACGTGAAGGGCTAGCGGTAGACTTGATAGAAAGAGCTGGAAGAGGAGGAGGAGGAGGAGGAGGAGGAGGAGGAGGAGGAGAAGGAGCCCCAGCGCTTGTGTGAGAGACCTTGGCAGTTCTCACACCGCGGTCAGGCTTGTTTTTTCTGTCAGATGAACGACGGTCCTTCCAGGATGATGTAGGAGATCTGGAACTAGACCCCACTACTGCCGCAGCTGAAGACGATCTCCTACTCCTTGATGAAGGGGGAGAGTTGGAGGTACCGCTTATATTGTTATTTGCATCGAAGTACTGTTGCTGCTGTTCCATCTGCAGTGATTCAGCATTTATGTCTTCTTCACGGAAGGATCCCATGGGATCGCTGCGAGGGGTTGCTCCCCCCCCTCCACCTCCATGGTACTTGTGCGCATGAAAGAGAGACTGCTGATGATGGTAGGATTTATCTTGGTTATGATCCTGTGATCTCATACTGCTCTCAACCGTAGTAGTTTTGGTGAGAAGGGTAGTTCCGAACGATACCGCTTGTTTCATCGCCATCACACGGCTGCTCGTCGTTTTTTTAGCAATATCATCCCGATTTCGTAGTTTTCGGATGGGGGATTCTGGTGCTGATCTTGTACTGATGTTATCGCTTCTTCTTCGAAACAGACTGAGATGATGCACCTGTTTCTCCTCCAATTTAATTGTTCGTTCTTCTTTCGATAGGCATCCTTGAATCTTGCTGTGCCATTTTGTTGCTTCTTCTGTGGAATCAAAACGTAACTTCGCAACTTTTTTGCGATCGGCCTTCCTTTTCGAAAACGAGGCTTTGTGAATTTCTATGTACACCTACCAATTTATTTTGGATAGCAATAGATTTATCAATCAAGACCATAGGTATGTTTATTATTTTTGGCACATAGTGATTTGTCTGTTTTTTTGGTGTATTTGCTACGGTGTGATCCTTAAGATGCACTTCGGCCTGGGTTCCATATTTGTCCTAGAATAACGTGTGATATAAGCCAAATCTTGAGAAGGGAGATTAAATGCTTGAAGTGATTATCTGTTCCATGAACATTGCCATACACCTATACTACCAACCCGCAACAGGACACATCCTCTAGGTTTCCACGTCCGCTCGTTGGAGTAGAACCACAGCTGACAGAACGAAGAACAGACAAATCAGGGCAAACTCCGATTTAGAATAAAAATTTGGACTACAGTTAGACGCCGTCAAATATATTGCAATATCCTTCAGATATCACCATTAAAGCAGCGCTGACCTGAGTCGGCTTTCTTACAAGGCGGAAAAATCTTCTGTCTGATGTTTCTCGTCGAAATACGCCCTTCTTGTGGAGGTAGCACCATCCATCGATTTCAACACCCTTAGATATTACCGTTTTTGTCTGCGAAACTCCTTGATGAAAGATTTCATAGAGTAATTTACCTCAGGATTTTTGTAGAGAACCCAGCCTTCCCGCGACACCTTACACATTCATCGAGTAGAATTATAAATCTAGTTTTTAAAGTAATATTATATAGTTAATGATTACCATTAACTTCCCTGGACCGTGAAATTAGTCTGCTTGCTGCTGGTTGGTTGCCTCGACGCCACTACGCTATTGGTGTCTGTGGCCACGTTTTGAGGCATTTTTTTTTCACCTACCAACAACCAACGGCACACAATGAAAAGAAAGCAAATCCTGGGCATTCTCTCTCCGCGTCAAGGAAATGGACCGGCACGCGCACATAACCCAGCCTTTTTTTATAATGTTTTCGGAGGGAGTCGATGTCGCAAGAAACTAATCTTGTCCGGTTTCGCAGTCGTCGAAAAACTGATAATTTTCTTCCGTACGATCGTTGTCGCAAGGGCACACTTCCCCACGATTTCGCCAGAATAAATCTATGTGAAAGATGCGTTTTTCCGGTTGTCGTTCGTAGTAAACGGCATGTATATTATCTTGAAAATGTGTCTGGAAACGCAACACAGAATGCTCTCGGAAACCTCTGCACAGATTCCAGAGCACAAACAAGCAACAATGGCAGCTCTCATCGCATCGTTGTTCACGGTTATGCCATTGCAGGGTTTTGATTTTGGGTCTCGAGGTAGGTAATACCAGACTGATAAAATTGCATCATCTAGAGTGAGACCAAGGAAGGGGAGATCCGATACCGAAACATTACTAAGCTATTCCCAGAGGTACGTACCCTGTGACATCATCACATCCCTGATTTTCCATGTAGTTCCAAACGTCATTCCACATATCGAACAGGGCCAGAAAGTATGCTGGATCGACGGATCTAACCTCGTCGTGGCCGGAGTTGTAAGTGCATGCGAAGCTGATGGCGCATTGTTGTCAGTACGCATTTGTCCTCTAAACACTGCTTAGGTTACAGGGCTGTACCAGCAAAAATCGATTGGACTCAACCCTGGATATGTTAGTAACTCTCTTTAAATCAAGTCTTAAATGAAATCTAAGAATATGTGGTTTTCCTTAGACATCTATCCAATGCAAAGTCCTTCTGGTAACAATCATCATCATCATTTGCTGGAATCCCTTACCACCACTCGTGTTTTCAGTGAAAAAGACTGACCTGCTGTTTTAATTCAGTCAAATGGAAAAGGGTTCTTTGGATTGACCTTTCCAAAAGCGATAGGAGAATTCTCTGGATCCAGATCCATTGATGAGGTGTGTAAATCGTCCTTCCCAGAGCGTAAAATAATTTGTCTAACGAATCATGGTGACCAAAGCTCCCTGTCCGGCCTTTGAAGAAGGGCTCTCAACTCCACAAGCAACTTACGGAACGAGGAAGGTAGGATTTGAGACCATTTTAGACCTTCTAAGATGAGGAGATGCATGAGTCCCCGAAAAATAACGATCGTGAACAGGATGTACGTCAAGTCTTCTCAAGGAATCAGTCACCTGCACTATTCAGGTGCTGCTGCTGTGTTGATGTGTCATCGAACGATGCAAATAGGAAGCAAAGCGTGTGTGTGTGTGTGTGTGTGTGTGTGTGTGTGTTTGTGTGTGCGTTCATATGTGATTTGTTGGTAGGCCACTTGATGGTTAGATCGTTCGTAGTGAGGCGTGTGAGGGCAGTCGGAAGGCTCATAATTGATCATGCTTCCTTCGCTCAAGTAATACTATTCATCATGACTAGCAATGACCATGGTTATCGTATTCCTCATTAAATATGTTGGATATGGTTCTGACCATTGTAGTCCATTGATAGTGTTTATGATAATCCGCGAGCAGCTTTATAGAAAAATAACATGGAATTCAGTGCATGTAGATGGTGTAGTGGTGGAAGAAGAAGAATATGTAGTAGTAGTAGTAGTAGTAGTAGTAGTAGCTGTAGGGTTACTTTTGTTCATCGAATCACCCATTCTATGAAATGGTTTAATTGAGCGATGATGATGATACATTGCTCCATTGATTCATTCGTATTTGTCATACAACAACATCCATACAACATCTGTACAAGTTCCAACCAAACCACTTCCTGGTAAACATGGGAAGATGCACCGGAGCCTGGGAAGTTCAGAATCAGGTCTTCACGATGTCTTTATGTAGATTATAACGATGATAATAACTATCATCCACGATGATGATGGATAGCGTGCTCGTCTTTATGGTAATGGTGATGATGATATTGACAATTCGGATCCACGATCTTGCGGGCTGTCAAATTTCTCATGAACTCTTTGTAGATGAGGTTCATTTATTATCTCTACCCTCATTGTTGTGTAAATATAATTGCCTTCCACCTTGCACCCTTTTATTCATTATTAACGTGTACTTTTATAGGCACGTGGAAGACCAGGAAATATCCAAAAGAAGGTGCCAGAGGACGAGTTGTGCCTGTGCTGGCCAACAGTCTTTGTGTTCTCCTTACGCGCTAAGGCATGGGGCGAAGCTCGCGTTGACCAGCTTGCACCTATCAGGTAGTGTAGTTTATGAATGATGAAACCGAGGGGGGGGGCTAAAGAATTTAGTTTTATTAATTTCGATGCTCGTAACCCGATATTGAATGTCTTAGATTTGACCACAACGCGTTCAATCAACTCGTGCGCCCTGTAAAGGTCTCATACTATTCTGAAACTTGCAGATAACTGTATCCACGCAACCAACGCTATTTGCCCCCTACTACCACACATATAGGAGAAGAAGCTGATTCAAACGCTAGTGCAGCAAACCTTCCATGATGTGGAGGATAGGGATGTGAAAGAACAAGGAGGCAGCAGCGACTTCATTGCTGGCAAGGGTCATTGTGATAATGTTGCGTTGTTGGTTGGGAAGGAATGGGGAAGTGTCTGCCTCTTAAAGCCGTGCACTCCTTTTCCTGTCGCATAGCCCTCCTCCTTTCTTATTATTTGCTTACTCAGCTTTGATGTAATATGGCAGGAGGAGGAGCAGTTTTCCTTCTTCATGGCAATCCAGGTCTTAGTTAATTACATTACAATTATCTAAAATTCGCAGCTACTTTGAAGACAACTCAACAATAATTACCAAAATGATCGATCCGTAAGGAACCGGGAAGACATTGACGGCCGAATCCCTTGCGGAGATGCTTGAAAGGCCGCTGTACACTGTCTCTGTCGGCGAACTTGGGGTACTTCCACAAATGGAGGAGGGGGGGGGGGTAAGGGGAGGATGGAGAGAAGGGGGGAGTAGAAGATAAAATAAAATATATAATAACATGCATGCCATATTAAAACTATCATTTTCATGCAATTTCATTGGGCCGACGATGATTCAAATTTAAATCTACTTCATCCTATACTCCTCCATAAATAAATGTATGCTTGCTCGTCTCCAGGTGACAGCTCAGGAGCTTGAGAGAAACCTCACACAGGTATTCACAAGTTACCGTATTATGCATCATTTGCCAAAGCGTGATCTTACGTTCAATACCATATCTCTCTTTTGCTCTAACCTATCCTTCTCTCTCTCTCTCACTCATTCACTCATCTCTCCCTTCCTCTCTCTTCCCCCTTTCTCTCATGGTTTCTGTGCAAAATCGCTCACTCTCCTCTTTCAGATCCTTGAATTAGCATCTATTTGGAGGGCCATCATCCTGTAAGTCGTAGATTTCCAAGAAACGATCAACTATGTGTGCAGATGGACACCAGTCTGTAATAAGTGAAAGACTTTTTCATCTGAATATTGATAATTTTTTGCTTTTGAATGACAGGTTGGATGAAGCAGACGTATTTCTGGAAAAAAGGTCGTGATCACATTACCATTATTATCATCATTATCATCATCATCAAATCAGAAATTGGAAAACACTCAATTCATCATATCATTTTTAAAAGGACAATCAACGATATCAACCGATGTGCGCTTGTTGGGATCTTCCTACGACTGCTGGAGTACCATGACGGCATTATCTTTCTCGTCAGTTGCCCCTCATCATGAAATACACCTCGTATTGATGTAGAACAGCAGCATCATAACCAGAAAACATCAGTTAATATATGTATATCCCCCCTTCTTTTCTCTCGTTTTTTTCAGACAACGAACAGGGTTGAATGCTTCGATCCAGCGTTCAAAGTATCATATGATCACACGCATTCCTTTGCTCACAACTAGTAGCGATTGGTTATGACAGACGGGATGATTTCTATAGATTTGTCCTCCTTCGTTTTCTGCTGCGTTTTCTTCTTCATCACCATCTTCTTCTTCTCTCCTTCTCTTTTGCCGGCATTCTACTTTGCGCACTGTTTCGAGGCCAGCACCATCATTGTGTTGTCTGTCATCATCAGTCTCGAATTTCTATGGCTTTGCACTATGAAGACTTGACCTCAGATGCGCGGTAATAAAATGAATTATTGCGTACAAAATGATACGAGATACTACTGCTCATTTATCATCCATTCATCCTACGCCCTACTTATTCCATGCTTATAGATATTGTCCCAGGCCTTAATTAAAACCTTCCTTTTCATCTTTCTCTCTCTCTATCTCCGCTATTCTGTAGAGCCACCATTTGGAAGCAGCTCAGCGAGAAGATGGTTATTTATAGCCGATAATTGAAAAACACCACATCAAATAAGCAGAACAGAAATTTGATCATATCAAATTCACCCCTCCCCAACATACTACGTACATTTCTAATAATACGACAGAACAACGGAAAGGATAAGCGCGCTGTTGAGCTTGACTTTAAAGTAAGCATGCTTAGTTAGTTCATTCATAAGTCCCATGTCTATTGTCGGCAGAGTTGATAGATAACATAACACCGTAGCGGTAGCAGCAGCAATAACAATGATAACAATTTCAAGAGTGTCGTATGTACATAACATCATAATTATTCTCGTCTCTCTTTTTTCTTTACAATTGTCTGTGACGGACTGCTAGGCCCTCGGCGAGTCATATCCCTTAAACGGTCGGCAAATTAGAACGTGTCTCCGGCTTTCTCGGTATTAATCTGACGGTAGAGTGTTCGCCACTGACGACGACGTGCTCTGATTCTGCTGCTGCTGCTGCTGCTGCTGCTGCTGCTGCTGTTACTGCTGTAACATACTACAGTAATTACAGTAATTGGTGTGCTTAGCATGATAGGCCTGCATTACATGGCAGATAGATAAATAAGGTGTTATGTTAATGATAATACGACGACAATAAATCAATTGGAATAGTGAAATGATTTAGGCGAATGATTAATGAATATTAATTGTTATTCGAGTTGTACTAATTTTCATGCTCAGGGCTTTGGCGGAAACGGATAAAGTTGATAAAATTACGATGGAAAATGTGGCCGCGACGGTGCACATCATTTTTTTTTTGGCCACGTATTAGCTTCATCACACTATTTTGGAACCACGTGATATCTTCAGGCAAAAATTGTTCAGTCCTTGGATGAATACAACTTAAAAAAAGGGTAACTAGATTATCCCGCAACAAAAGCAGATTGCTATCATGCGTTTATTTTCATCACAAATCGACCAGATTTCTCATGACCGCTATCTCTGAAACAGTGACACATTTTGGTGTTTGTCATTACAGGAAAATTTTTGCAGATGAAAAATCTTCATAAAGCCAGCTTCGCATCCAGTGCGTGCGGTTTAATGTGGTAAACAATGGTGATGCATCCAGAAAAGGAGCGAAATCTGACATCTAGGTGTGCAGCGATGATGTGCTCATTGCTAGATTGCAGTGGGATGGAATTTGCATTGGATGAAATGCACTAGTTTCAGCATTTACAAGATCGTCGCGACGCAAGTAGCCATCAATGTGTGTGCCTGTGTGCATTGCAAAATTTTGTGCTTGCGCTTTCGAGTAGACGATTGAATGAACAAGTGGTGAAGCCCAAATTCACACTTCTAGACTTGCTAGCTTGCTCCAAGTGTCCAATTGTGCCAATCTAGTCATGAAAGACACTTGCTGCATGCTAGCATGCCAGCATGCGTGAGCATTGCTTTTGTCTTCCAAGCCATCCTTGGATTCAAATCAGGCGGATGCCAATGCAACATTTCAGCGTTTCATTCACTCGCATCTAGGCATGCCAGCATGCAACACGGATGCGCGATCGACACAGCACTCATCTGGACTTCTAGACTTCACATTCCATCATTGCTAGCTAGCCAACAAGCTCGAACTAGAACAATCCACTGCTACACAGACTGATCCTAGCTAGCTAGAGTCCATCAGTTCAATTTGAAATTGGACTTCAGAGTGGCTTCACCATGTAGCTAGCTAGTTCACCAGCGATGCACAAAATTGCTAGATTGTGAGAATTTGACCATTGACAATGGAAGTCTAGCTGTTCCTTGAAGGCCTGCTAGCCTGCCAGCCTGCTGGTACCTCTGGGCCTGGGTCGGGAACTCACTTTCTAGACTTTTCTAGTTTCGCTTGTTCGAAGTCGTCCACCAGTCCATCTAGCGGTGGTGATGGTGACCCCCTCTAGCCCTCTAGCTTCTCAGACAAGCGTTTGGTGATCTGTGAGCACTGCTCCACAGACGACACATCACACAGACAGGCGACAAAGAAAAATTGTTGTCGCAGTAAAAATATACCTGTCTAAATTATCCTAACTAGATGCGACAACCTTTTGGCCTGGTTTATGAGGAAATTGAAGGGGATTTGTGCAGTTTTGCTCCCGTGATGGATCATTGTGGAATAATTCAAATGTTTTGAACAACGAGCTATGGCTACCGCTGCCGCCCCAAGTGCAACTCTTTTTTGTACCCTCTAGGCTCGACTGAAGGTCGAAAACTGTCCCAAAAGTGGCCTGATAGAGGTTCAGGGGCAGAGAGAAGGATAGCAGTGAAGAGAAGCGAAAAAGCAAAAGGAGGGGGAAAGACTTCTACGTATGGATGGGAACTACAAAACTCGAGGGATGCTGGCACTCATTCTTGCAATAGTCACCAATGTCAACGGTGAGATACTTTCGCTTAGTATGATACTATACAAAATGAGTAACTAACGGATGATGGACGTATTTTTTAGGGGGAATGCCACCTCTCAAACCAACCGAGATCGTCGAGTTTAAAACAAAACCTGATGGTCACTCATACCCCTCAATTGCCCTGACTGACCCGTTCGTCCATCGCTTTATGCATTTGTCGCAATTTCAACTTGGGGGGAGGGGTTTGGTGCTTATTCCTTCCTCATCTTTGCAGATCTAGCTCCACCGCCGCTGACGGAGCTTCCTGAGATCATCGCAGATGTCAGATTACACATACATATTTCAACCTCCCCCTCCATTTACGTTTATTCCGTTCATCTTTCTATCTGAATTCTCTCGTCATTGATCTATTCCCTTACTATCACTTCACCATATTGAAAGAGCACACGATTTGGTCAGGTTCGTGTTGCAGCGAATGCATCGGAGCGAGCTTCTGTTGGGGTATACGATTTGTCGACCAAGCTTTCTGGTACCGACCTGTCTGTTTGTAGTCCTGAGTTTGTGAAATTGCGGTGTAGGTTGGACTTACAACAGATCCAGAAATTTTCCCAAGCGAACCTCCAGAGGCCCCTCCCACATCTGACGTGCCACGTACGATCGTCACATTAGACCATACACAGATTAATACCCCCCCCCCCTCTATTGCGGTAGCAGTGAGAAATCCTTGCTCCTTGTCTGCCTACTTCCACCCTCTGTTAATCCTCCACGTCTTTGCTCTCCAATATAATATGTTGAATTATATCCCACTACTTTGTAGCTGTAAGTCCTGCCGGCAGATGGCTACACACCATTGTATGGATGGGGTAATAGAATAATACATAACAACACACATCTGATGATGATAATCAGAGATAGTAAGTAACATTAGTGTTAGCAGGCAAATGACTCATGCAAAAGGATCATAGCTACGGCAGTCACAACACATCTTCATCTCAGAAGAAGATAACAACATTGAGAGGAAAAACTTAAATAGGAGAGAGCTGTAAGGAAAGCAAGAATAATGTTCTCTTTGCTGCCCCTCACACTCACAAATCATGTGATGGTCAAACCTACCCTTTGTTATCTTCAATATGAACTTTTCCCCTCCCCTCCTCGATCTTCCACTACAAAAACTTTTCATGAGCAGGGAGGCGATATACATGTACGGAGGAGTTGCATCGTATGATCGCAGCTTAGATAACGATATGTGGGTCTACGACGCAGGAGCGCAGAATTGGCACGAACTTCAGGTGATGATAACGATGATGATGATGATGATGATGATGATGATGATGATGAATCTTAGACGGACTGGCGACAACTAAGATATGAGAACAACTGTTATTTTTTTCTTATTCTCATCATTCTGTTTCTTCTATATTCTGTCACATAACAGGGTTCATTCGTACCGCCCTTTGGCAATGGGCGACCGAATCCAAATATATCAAGTAGTATTAGTAGTTTTAGTAGGCGAGACAACCATCCTAGTACAGTCACTTCCCCTTTTCCCTTCCCTCCCTACTTCTCTTCTTCTTCTTTTGTTTATGTGGTTTATATTCGAAGAAAATTCTTCCTAGAATTGGTTCTTCTCGTTCTGAAAATATGCGAAATTCATATCATCGTCCATGCCTTTTTCTGTCTTCCCCCCCCCCCCATTTTCCCCATCAGTTCTCAAGTTCCCATTTTTGTTCTCCTTCTTCTTCTTCTTCTCCTTCTTTGTCTCCTCCTCATCTTGTTTCTTTCCTTCTCCATTTTCTCTGCTCTCTGTTTGCCGTGCTGGTGACAGTCCCTGTGAGACCAATGGGAGTGCCTGCAGAGCCTCCGGTACTTACTTACCTACACCATCCCTACTGATATGATTATGACAATGATGGTTGCTGCTATTATTATAATCATTAGCAGCAGAGTAGTAGTATAGAACTATTTACCATTTCTTCTCGTATGCTGATGAGACGATGTTCTTCCAGCTGCGAGATCTACCTAAGTCTGGCAATGGAGAAGTAAGTTTTAGCATCTCTGTCATTTCCAGTTGCTTCGACTGATCAAAAATAGGGCATCGTCCTCCCTCCTCCTCCTCCTCCTCTTACACATATGATGATGATATGATGCTGTCTCTAGGAGTAGTATCTTATAGTAATATATACGTAAAGCATCTTCTCTTGTTTCACTATATTCTCTTCTACCTTACATTTCTTATTGTGCTCTCATTCTTTTGTCATCTACTTGCTGCTGCTTCATTGTCTTTGGTTTTGCTGTCCTCCGTTGTGATTTTCCTTCTCATTACTTCGTTCCGCTGCTGCTTTCACTCTGCCACTGCTACTATCTCCCGCATTCGCACTACTCTTTCATCCGACCTCCTCAGTTTCGTATCCCCCTTTCCATGGTATGACTCGATAAAGAATATACGTTTACAACAACAAATGTTTCCATAATTTGATAACAATTGCTGCTGCTGCTGCTGCTGTGGTAGTGACGGTTTTCGCAAACTTTCCTTTGCAATGTAACAAGCAGTCGCATATACAAACATAGAGAGAGGAAGAGAAAGGGATGGGAGGGGAGGGGGTGAAAGTGTATAATTTCCGCTATTATGATCCCAAGTATGTTAGTAATGCTACTTTCATCATCATCATCATCATCATCATCATCATCATACAAACAACTAAATCGTCATATATACATACATATATACTGGTCATTAGAAACACATGGACCATACACTGCAACGGTTGCCAAAAAAGAGTAAACCGCTCAGAATCACGTACTACAACAACAACAGCAACAATAACGACAACTAAAACGACAACGACAACGACAACAAGCATCCCCCCCCCCCCCCCTTCCTATATATTATATATGACCGTTTCTTCCAAATGAGATCTTGAGCATTAGGAAGAACGATTAGCCATTAATATGTCTTATCATCATCATCATCATGGCTGCTGTAAAATAATGCTGCTGTTGTTGATGCTGCTGTATTCTTCAGGCACTTAGAGCCGTTTGTATCGTCTCCAATTAAGGCGGATGGCTACACTGGTATGATGGATTCATATCAACCAACTAGCTGTTTTAATGATTAGGGTGAGGGGGGCGGGCATTCGATGAACGACATCATCATCCACAAACATTTACTAAAACGACACATCTTCTTATCGTCATTATTGTTACCTAATTGCTACTACTCACACTACTCGTATTTGCTGATGGCACTACGGTCCTCTCTTTCCCCCTCTCTCTCCCCCCCTTTCTCAATCCCTCCCTGTTTCCCAATCTTCTTCCGCCATCTCTCTTTCCTGTAAATACACGATCGTATTGCCTGCTCCCCCCCCCACCATTCCCCACTTAAGATAGTATCTAAGTGGGTGAGAATGGATGGGTGGATCATGACGATAATGATGATGATAATGATGATGATGTGCAGGATCTGGAAGCGAAGTTGCTAGCAAAGTGCAGAGAGATAGTTATAAGTAAGAAGAGAAGTGAGAAGTAAAATAATCAGACGAAATACCCAGGGGGGGGGGTGGGGGGGGAGAAGGGTGTGCCTCATTACATCGTCATTCTCCATCATCATTTATTGAATTTAAACTACAATCATTGTCGCTACCATCGCTGTGGATCATTGTCGTCGTTATGATCGCTCTGTTCCCATTGCCATTTCTTATTCTTCTCCTTCTATTTCTCCTTCTTCCTCCTTCTGTTGCCCTGCTTTCTTAGACGCTCGCAGATGCTGAATGTGGAAAAGCAGCCACCGTCACAATCGTCGTCTTCATCACAGGAGCCTGATGCCGCTGCTGCTGCTGCTGCATCAACCACAGCGGATAAGCAAGCAGAGAACAACAATAATACTCCCAGCGGAGGGCAATTTCGCCAAGTATCATACGGCAACAGCAATGCCGCACGAAGTGATTTCCCAACACAACGCACAGAGACAGCAGAACCACCACCATCACTACACAACAATTACGACGATGTGTCTCTACCAATCTCTTCTTCAACCAGCTATCATCACAATTACTTTCAGACCGCAAACCGGTGCGTGTGTGTGTGTGTGTGTGTGTGTGTGTGTGTGTGCGTGAAAGAGAGAGAGAGAGAGAGAGAGAGAGAGAGAGAGGGAGAGAGAGAGCACTTGATTATGTTGATAAACTACGACTTGTCTCGCTTTTTCCTTCTCTCTCCATTATCATCCTCCATGTGACCTGTTATTGCCTCAAATAATAAAATGTATACAAAAACTATTATTCGTTAGAAAGGCGGTTGACATGTGTGCGTGTGTGCGTGTGTGCGTGTGTGTGTGTGTGTGTGTGTGTGTGTGCGTACATTCATGAGTAATTAATAAGAGCTACTACTTCGCTGCTGCGCCTCCCATTAGGCCCTCGTTGTTCCTACCCCCCTCCACCATCACCACCACCCCCGCCACCAGCAATTCCTACCCTTCCTCCTCCTCCTCCTCCTCTTCCTCCTCTCGTACGGCAGCATCCTTTCCTGACGCTCCCTCCTTCATGCCCCTCGACGGCCACTTCCTTCAACAGCCAGAAGACAGCAGCAATATTATCGATCATACTACCAAAATCAATCATAGAGGGGGAGGAGAGGGGAGGGCACCGGAACTTCTTCGCACAGAGTTGCTTGAGGAGCAGTCGTCTTATCACTTCATCAACGGCAGCAAAATCTCGCCGCCACCACCGCATCATCATCATCATCATCCTCATCATCATCATCATCGCCATCATCATCACTACCAGCAGCATGAGGCTGACGGGGGTGCTGGAGAAACGCATCCCCCTCCAAATCGTGTACATGTCCGTACGCATGATGGCAGACGAACGCTATTTCCCCTCCCCCTCTCTCCTTCATTTCTCGAAGTCTCAACGACAGTTCCGTACTACCGGGATGGTGATGAGGCAGCAGCAGAGGCAGAGCGGATTGGAAGAGAAGAAGACGAGAGAATATATGTAGCAGCAAGTATCAATGAGGAGGACAATGACTATGATCAAGGCCAGCATGGTGATGATGACGATGACGATGACGATGCTGTAGCAAATTCTTCTCCTCCCCCTCCTCACCATTATCAGCGCCATGGCCACCAACAGGACCACCATCACTACCATCATCGTCGTCATCATCGTCATCATCGTCATCATCATGGCCAGCATCCTCATTATCATCATCAGCATCATCAGCATCATCATAATGATGATGATGATGATGCTTATCACTCATACGACCAAAGTCCGCAAAATGAGGAGGAAAAGCTGATCGACGAGGAAGGAGGAGGAGAAGGAGGAGAACCCAACCTCCCACGTTTCCGCTCTGGGTCTAGATTTGAGACTTCATCATCTTCTTCTTCATCATCATCATCATCATCATCACAGCGACGAGTTCATAGAATGCACCACCACCATAGTCATGGTCATCACCACAAAGGACATCGAAGACACAAGCAGGAGGAGGAAGAAAGGAGGACGATAACAACAGCGAATACCGGCAGCAGTATAGATGACGGAATGCGAGAAGGTGCCTCTCGTTGTGCTTGGAACTCACCAATACACCGATACAAAAAGGGCAATAAGTTGCCACAAGTAGAGTTAGTGTGTGTGTGTGTGTGTGTGCGTGCGTGCGTGTGTGTGCGATTATACTCCTCGCCGTGTGGTATTTGTTACTCACACGTCATCATGATACATAAATCTTGCGGCAATAGGAGAAGAAGGCAAGCCTAAAAAGGGGAAAAAGGGCAAAGTGCAGCCTGGAGCAATGGTCATGGCCGATCTATGGAAGTAGGCCCACATATGCAACCCTAACCCACCCACCAATACTAACACCAACAACAACCCACAACGCACAACGATGGACGCGAGCATATCAGCAACGAGGAGGAGGGTGAGGAGGAGAGACACTATCGACGAAGGAGTTGCTGATAAGAAAAACAGATATTCTTCTTATTGTTCTTGTTCTTCCTCCTAGGTACAACCTCGTGTCTAAGACCTGGAATGCAGTCAATATCGGCGGGGTGGTGCCAGTGCACAGGTATAGTATCAGCAGTAGCAGTAGCAGCAGCAGTAGTAGTAGTGGTAATAGTAATAATAATAGGAAGAAGAAGAAGAAGAAGGGCCTCATAAAACCGTCACCAAATCACACCTCTTCTAATCCTGCCTCCTCGATGATATGTATGAATTGATATGTATGAATATACCTCACCATCCCTGTGCTTTGGCCGCCATACTCGTACAAAGGTACCTCCACGCCGCTGTGAGCGTGAACGACGGGAACAAAGACTCCAAGAAACGCAAGTACCAAATGGTGCTATATGGGGGAGTGTCGTGGACAAACGAGATACTGAAAGACGTAAGAGCGAACGAGGAAGAAGAAGGACAACAACAACAACAACAACAACATTAGAGAGCATATTTAGTATCCATGAAAGATGCGTCTGAATTTTATATTATAGCTTAATGTAGTGCCTCTTACATGTCTTTCCCTCCACCTCCTCCCGGCACTCTGTGCTCATCATCCTGCTCTCCTGCATCAGGTGTGGGTGTTTGACCCATTAAAGGGCACGTGGCTCGAGGTATAATAAATAAAGACGACAAGATAGTGCAAGCCTTTTTATTCTTTTTTCTCCTTTACTCTGCCATACTTTTGCTACTACTACTGCTACTGCTACTATCTTCTTTTCCCTTATTTTCTTCCTCGTGTACATCGTAACGTGCTTGCATATAGCAAGTAGTATTATTATGGTTTCTGTCTTCCCTCCCCCCCCACTAACTAACAGCCGCCATCCTCCCCTCTATGATTCCACTTGTTCAAATCTGAAACAGGCTGTTCCAAAAGGCGATGATCCTTTGGAGAGAGAGGGCCATACAATGTGTCTAGTTCCTACTAAGGTAGCAGTAGAAGAAACCTCTACAACAACTGTCCTTGCTTGCACGAATAGAGAAAACAGAGAGTTGATGAATTACTCCTCTCCCACCACTCCTCCTTTTCCTCCTCCTCCTCCTCACACTACTCTGCAGGGCCAGGGAGATAAGTTGCTCGTTTTCGGGGGTATATCTTACGATTTTGCTCCTTACAACGACGTGATGGAGTATAGCGTCGTTAAGAACAAGTGGACAAAAGTCAAGGCGACAGGCGATGTAGTTTATTACAGATATACTATCGATCATCCGTAGCATGTATATTAATTACAATAATGAGGAGGAGGAGGAGGAGGAGGAGGAAAACATAATCATATTCACTGTGGCGACAAACTCTCTTCCCCCTATCTCTCTCCCCTCGTGCCATTGCTACTTTCTTCACCATCATTATCATCATCATCATCATCATCACCGCCATCATCTGCATCATCTGCATCATCTGCATCAACTTCTTCTTCTTTGTACCCCTCCCTCTACTTCGTTTGAATGGCAACAACAATATAACAACAACCGCTTCTTCTTTTCTCTATCTTCACAGAAACCGGAGCCTCGATGGCTTCATACCGCGGTGAGTAGGGGAAAAACCATATGCAGTAGTAAGAGTAGCGGCAGTAGTAGGAACAGTAGTTGTGGTAGTGATCGTCACGACTGACGATCTGATGATGATGATGATGGTGGTGATGATGGTGGTGATGATGGTGATGATGATGGTGACAACACATATATTAAGGAGAATTTGTTGGGCCTATCTTCTCCTCCTCCTTCTTCTTTTCCTCCTCACGACAATAACAGGTCATGGATGGACCGCCCCAAGGGAAGACTCCAGGATCAGTCAACTGGTACATTATGGGGAAAATGGGGGGAGGGGCGATTGGGAAGTTGAACAGGGTGACATCAATTATGATGTAGATTCATTTTCTTCTTCTGCTTCTCCTACCTATCTTTACCATACGCTGTCTCCTACCATCATCATCATCATCATCATCATCATCATCTTAGGTCTGGATATAAGGCGAAGATGTACGTCTACGGAGGAGTCACGGTTTGGAGCAATGCACGCACTTATACACACACGCACACGCACCCACACACACACACACACACACACACATTCGCACACGCACCCACACACACACATTCGCACACACACGCACACAAAGAGAATGGTCTTCCAAAGATAAAGCATTCCCCTTCTATCCCCATACGACGACTGTAACGATTATACATATTAAACCCTTGTAGCTACTCTGTGCGTTGTTGTTGTTGTTGCTTGCTTGCTCATCGTCTATCATATTAACCTCTGGCTAACGATCTACTATTTGCCGCTGTTTTCGATTGACTGATTTATTTCTGTTAATCACACACAAGTTCGGTGGGTCGCCATTGGACAGCTTGTTTGAATTCGACGTCACGAAGAAAAAATGGCGGCGCATGAAGATGGGAGGGTACCCCCCCTTCCCACGGATGCTGCACAGCTCCGTTTACGCGTACGGAAAGGTGCTACATGCAGGATGTGTGCAGATACACTGTGATCATCATCATCATTACTATTATTATTGTTATTTTTGCTATTAGCTTTAGAACGTTCTTTGTTGTTATCACAAAAAATAGAAGGGTGGCGTTTGTTCGAAAAACAGCTCAAAACTGTTTGTCCTCTTTCCATCCGACCAATGCTGATGATGGTGATGTTGGCTGTGCTGATTATCGACGATGAGAAACAAATACCGGCTTGGTCACAACATATTAAATTAGGTCTTCGTAATGTTCGGTGCTTCTAATAACCTGAGATTTGAGGTTGCCGCACCACCCAACGCAAATACGCACAATCATACACACACACACACACACACACACACACACACAGAGAGAGAGGGAGGGGGGGGGGGGGGGGGGGCGAAGCCACAGAGGATAGCAGCCATGACATTTCCCTACACCTCCAACTCTCCTCATCATACAAAATTCATCAGCCTTCTCCCGCTGCATACGTATTTCTTCCTCTCATCGATACTTATTCGTTTTCTCTTCCTCTTGTTTCTTGTTGTTTACAGTTGGAAGACAGGAGGTGAGGTACCGTCACATGTACAACGGTGACAAATTCTTCATCGTCTTTGGGGGGGCTGCAACAGGGCCCGTGCATTAGTAAAGTATAATTGATGACCCATTGGAATGGCGATGAAATGATGATAACTAGTTCACCATGTCGCCTTCAATATTAGAAGTCTATGTGCATGATGCGCCTACTGCTGTATGTGTATATGTTGTACGTATATGATGCGAGATCTAGTATACTTCGAAGCAAATCACATTTCGATTAGCGCGACCAATTTTTACACACGCCATATATGTAAACAGTTGGTCTATGTCGGAAAATAGCGCCAAGCTGTGCCTAGCAGCGTACACACATGTCCTTGCACGGCGCGCACGTGTTTGTGCGTGCGTGTGTGTGTGTGTTTGTGTGTATTCCTCTTGTACGTACTCAAGTACAGGGCATGCGTTGTTTGATAATTCTGGCCCGTACATTGGCGGCCGTCCGCATGTACATAGCTTGTGCACTATTCACACGCAACTGTATGCTACTATTCGTGCCGCTTTATTATTCATGGTTAGTGCATTATATCGCTAGTAAAACGATCGATTACGCGTTTTGAGAATGTATACAAAAACTAACAAGGCTTAATAAGGGTACATATAGTATATATACTGTTGTATACATACATATGCAGGCGCTACGCTATGGATTTGGCAGAAATATTCGGGGTAGATGCGCAGCTAGCTGCTGTCGTCAATTTCTTGGTAATGTAGAGGATGTATAATGCCTCCTGGCTGCTTAAACATGAATGGTTTGATGTAGCATTTTGTATGAATTGCATGAAATGCAACTTGTTTCAATTTATAGTACAGGCTGCCATTCGTGTATTATATATAACAGATGAAGGTCGCTCTCCTACGTGCATTAAGTTTATGTCTTCTACCAATAAGACGGGGCAAGAGATCTGTTCCGATTCTCCAATGAATAGCTACAGAAACTATTGACGTTGCATGAATATTCTCGAATATTAGCCGAGGTCGCTTCTATGGCACATTTAGCATGTTCTTTCGATGCAGAAAACGTCATTGCAGTATCGGCACAAAACCCATATCTCGCTCCCGATGTGATCGCATCTTGATTTGCTCCCAGGAAATATGCCTTTAGACCTCCTTTATTACGTGCATCTTCTAATCGTTTCTTCAGATCAGACGCAGGCCTCACTGACGCATTATCCTTGCCGTCTGTGAGCAACATGAAGCTCCCAGCTATTTTGCCTGAGCGTTGTTTCCTCCTATCTTCGGAGAGGGCCTCCAAGTAGTTCTGAATATTAGATTCCAGTGCTTCTAAGCGCTCAATAGCTGTGTCAATGAGCCTGGTTCGATTCCTGGGTCTTAACCATTTTTCTAGTGTTGTCATCGAGGGTAGGTCACATGTCAATAAGTCATGGCATTCAATTGTAGTTTCTATAATGTCATCGAAGGTTGTTAGGGAGATGAAGGTTGGAACTTGGTTTTCCTTGGCAGTCCTCTGCTGCTCGCGTAATAGTTCCATGATCTGTTCTGTGGGGCCCTTACCCATTGACCTCATAGAACCTGATCGGTCAATGACTAATTCCAAGAATGTCGCAAGCGGTAGCAAATCTGACCCTGAGGATTTAGGCTTACTAGCCTCCTTACAGGATAGTCTTCCTTTTCGTTCTTCAGTTTTCTGCTCTTCGATGTTGTTTATCTCGAATTTTTTAGTGGAATCTGCGGAGAGGGTCTCCAAGTAGTTCTGAATATTAGCTTCCAATCTTGCCCACTGTGCGCCCAGCGTGCGGCCGTGAGCGAAGATCCGGTGCATGTGGTTTCTAGCATTCACGACTTCTCTTACTCGTTCCTCTGTGTTGACTCCATCAGTTACAGTTGTGTTTCGGCTGATGCCTTGATCACACTCATCCTTAGTTGAGCAAGGAGTAGAACAAGTAGCACCCATGATTGAATTCTGTTGCCTCCCCGGATCTCCTCGGATCTGTGATTTGGATTGTGACGCCAGCTGAGCCCACCGACACCGTCCTCGTCGTCAGACACTGATAATTACTGAAAAAAGGGCCCTGTATTTATTGACAGCGACACACCGTAACAACAGCCGTCACCTGCAGTACATTGTACATGGAAGACGCTCACTACTAGGAAACTCTCCAAGAATTTTCTCGAAGAACAATTTGTGCAAAATCCGTGCAGGACGCTTGCATGGTCTGATCTGTTTAGGTTTGCATATTGTCGCAGAAAGAGTTTCCCCTCAATTTGCTGTTGTTGCTGTTGTCGTCGACGACGCCGTTGTTGTTGTTATTGTTGTTCTTATTGTTGCAGCTGTTTCCAGATATTTTCTGGGTAAAAAGTGAATTAAAAAATTAGCATCTTCCGATATCCCAAGCCGCCTCCCCCCCAGGTTCGTCGGAGGAAGTGTGATAGCACGCTTCACATACAGGCCTCTGGAAACCTAGATTCACTTCACTGATATGCTAGCACGGAGGGTGATTCAACTTTGGGCTCGTAATGAGGGGAAGATACGTCGTATACCGACGAAGACACCGAGAAGCTGGACGTTCAACCGCGGGTTGAGTGAGGGGAAGATGGGGAAGGCTTCGGCTCGATTTTTCTTCGTAAAATGTCCAACTGCTGGATCCAGAATGCCTTTCCCTCTTCCTCCTTTTCATAGAGGGTTAAGGACCACAGGACCAAAGTATACTGAAAAACACATTAATACTATTATTATTACTACTAGTAGTTTTGTTGTTGCTGATACAAGCTAGCACGTCGTTACATAACAGGCCATCCTCCTACCTGCTACTGTCGCTGCTGCTGCAACTATGTAGTAGTATCTTAATATCCTGCATTTACACCATCACCCACGTTAGACATAACCCGATATTTATACGAATCGGCGCGGTTATTGCTGGGAGAATTGCTAGAAGCTGGGTGAAAGAGCAGGTTTGTTAAGAAGAACCATAGCAAATGAGTTTCTGTCTGCAACACTGATCCAATTATCGGCCAATTTTTTTACCATGTTTTGCTGCCTTGTTTTCTTTTGTCGATTTTTGATTCTCTCTCTCTCTCTCTCCCTCCCCCCCCCCCCTCTGTCTCTCTCGCTCCCTCTCTCTCCTTCATTCCATTTACCGTGTCCCTCCTCGACGGGTTGCTTGCACATCATCATTTAGCTCAAGGGAGTCCCTCGACAGAGGAGACGACTCTATGTTATTGGATTGGTGGCAGTTTTCACGGGAGCTAGTAATGATATTTTGATCCTACATGAATGACGCTAACAACCGCACCATCCCCCCCCCACAAACATGCCTAGTATCATAGGTCTGATTCACTCGTTACTAATCATCCACAGTGCATAGCACTTCCTATACCTCCTCTATCTCCTCCTCATGTGTGGTATATCTGCCTTGGTTGGTGTGAAAAATAGGTGGACTTGTTGGAGGAATATACTACTGGGTCAACCTTGTTCCTTGCCCTATCACAGGTATTATTGTTGTTGTTGTTGTTATTGTTGTTATTATTTCACTTAAGAAAAAGAGAGCAATGTCCCACACCTAGCACCATGATAGATGGGCAAGATGAGAATTGTCTTGTTTCATACTCCTCGTAGGTCGCCTTCGATTTCTCTCCACTTCAAGGTCGGCGGAGCTCGAGATGGCAAAAGAAGTATCCGAGCAGCAAGCAAAGACATTTGCTACGAAAGGAATCAAGGTCTTCTTTATGAGAGAATAGTAGGCGCGTTGTTCGGTTGTAATGATGGACACATCAGCCCCTCCGTTAACTATTTCCTCCTCCCCCCTCCCCATATAAATCATCATTATTCCATTGGTGTGGGTGACATCAACTAGGCGCTGCCTTCGGATGATCCCAAAGCGAGACGTGTAAGGTGAGAAATTACACCATCAGTAGCACAAGCAGCAGCTTGTTGTTGATTATGATGATTCGGTTCATCGATTGCAGTGTGGGTTTCTGCGTGCATGTGCATGTGTGGGAGAATCGATGGGATTCACCGAAAATCTCTCGCCAGAATAGTTGTTATTCTTCGCTAGTTAATCCTTCTGAGAGCTCATCAGCGTGCGGTTTGCTTGTTTGCTTTGTGCTATGCTTAAATGAATTGCAATAGGAGAATTTGTGCAAAGCTCATTAAAGGTGTGCATTTACGCCGACGATTGTCATGGTGCTGCTGGAGATGGTTTCCCCCCCCTCCCCCTCACACCTCTTTGAACAGCATGCCCACCACAACATAGAATATACATTACATTATCCTATTGTATACTACTGACTACTACTAATAGTGCTTCTTCCAGTTCTTCGATTTACTTCAATAATCCAAACCTTGCCGTCTTGCTCGAGTGGGGGTGGATGAATAGCCCTCTTTCTTATTTATGAAGGCGTAGTGAAGATAGTTAAAAGAAGAAGAAGAAGAAGAAGAAGAAGAAGAAGAAGAAGAAGTTAACTAATGAACATCAGACGGAACCATTTTTCTTGATATACTCCGCAGCACTGCCATCGCTCGAAGCAGCTTTGGAAGAGCAGCTTGGGTGATAATGATGATGATGATGAATATCAATATGAGTAGC
>ADNK01001323.1:52500-54705 GCA_000320545.1 Bigelowiella natans CCMP2755 | reverse complement strand
GCGGCTAGTTCAAAGAAGCTAACAATACACACATCATTAGAACCCTACCTGTTGGAACATTAAAGGTAGTTGAAGGAGAACATCGGTGATGAAACATTGCTCTCTACTATCATCGATATGTTGCTTTCGATTAAGAACCACGATAGGGAAGCTCAGGAAGGCAAGTAGGACGTTGATGCCAACAGCAACACCCAAAGCACCATATTAATCCCGATTTCTGTACCAGGGTAAGGTTTAAGGCATCAGCTTAATGTAGAGTGTCTACATCGGAAAATTTCATATCCGTCATTTCTTCCTTTCCTCCATGCTGTCCCCAAAACAAGCGCAATTTTCCCTCTCTTAGGAAACAGTACCGCTTCTTTCACAGTTTCGGGATCTTGAATAGCCGCATGAGCACCTTTGAAGGCTTCGGCAACTCCCTTGGAGTACTGAGCCGCTTGCGATGCCATTTCGAGCACACACGAACCTTGGTGGTTGTTGTTGTGATAGATTTTCTTCCTGGATTTACTTGGATTTACTTCCTGTTTACCATGTCGCAGAGCATAAACGAATTCCGATTTCAAATATTTCTTCCTTTTTTTTCTGAAACAGTAGTCCTTCTCGCATTAGGAACTACTTGGTTTAGCTGTGGCAGGGGTGGGGGGGGGGGAGATAATACAGTCTTAGTATTCATTGAGGAGAGTCGTTGTTGTTATTGTTGTTGCTGTTTTTGGTGTTCCTTTTTGTGTCCTCATTCGCTTAATCAATCCCTCAGGTGCTACAGTACCGCAAAGAGATCAAGCGCCTCCGGACATCATCACCTTTAGCATCATCATCATCATCATCATCATCATCATCTTTTCCTCAAAATGTCGAGATGCGTCCAACTCTAAGAAAAATACTCAGGTTATTGTTTTGCTGTGGACCTCTCTCTCTCTCTCTCTCTCTCTCTCTCTGTGTGTGTGTGTGTGTGTGTGTGTGTGTTAGTGTAGTAGTAGTAGTAGCAGTAGTAGTAGTAGTAGCGAGTATTGTCAATTTTTGGTGGTAATAATACTAGTACTAATTAAAAGTTGTACTATTATTGATTATAATTCAGTGACGTCGACGACACGTTGTTTTCAAGTGGAGGCCGATTTCCTGCAGGGATTGACGCCACGTACTGATGTGATCATGATCATCATCATGATCATCATGATAGTTAAGATGATGATAGTGCATAGAAATTACTACTACTACTACCACCAGGTACAAGCATCATGAGCTATATCCTGGTGTATTGGCTTTCTACAAGGAGCTTGATCTCGGTGATTCATGATCATAATGATGAACCATCTGTCACCTTCATCATCTTCATTTATTTCTCTCTTCTCTCTTACTTGTGTGTGTGTGTGTGTGTGTGTGTGTGTGTGTGCGTGTGTGTGTGTGTGCGTGTGCGTCATTGTTGCTGCTGTTCATTGCTGCTGCTGCTGCTGCTGCTGCTGCTGTTGGATGTGTTAGGATTAGCAAAGAGTAATAACGGCGAGTGGCCTCCTCATTGGAGGGGGAATCTCGGTGATGACAACAATCTGAATAAATAACAGTTAGTGGTGGAGAAGAATAAAATGAATATCAAAGGAAGAGGAGGGAGGTTGGGGGGAGAGTTTAGCAATTTGTTGGAAGTACAACAGGCACCGAATCTGTTTAAAATAACAGCAAATTCATTCACATAATCAGCTTTTCTATCTGCACGACCTCACGTCTACAAGGTATATTTTCTTGTTTGATGATAAAGAAGAAGAACAAGAAGAGAAAGAACTACAGGATCTCAATTGTTTCTTCTTTGACCTACTACTACTACTACTAATACCTCCAATTCTATCATCTTCTTGTTGTTGTGTTGATTAATTAACATGATCGTTGACCTTCTGCTACATTCATACATACATACATACATGCATACCTTTTCCTCCTTCCTCCTTAGGACTGGTCGCAAGCTAAATCGTACAAGCTTTTCTCCCAGCTAAAGAAATCTCACAACCTCCACACAACACCAACTCTGTTGGCTGGAGAGGTAAGAATTATAATCAGAAGGGAGAGGAGGAGGAGGAGGAGGAGGAGGAGGAGGAGGATCAACACTGCAAACAAACAAACAAACAAACAAACTTGGAATTATTTTTGCATAACTTTTCAAAATCACCAGCTCTTGCGGTACCATATGTGATATATATATATATATATATATATATA
>ADNK01001323.1:0-47500 GCA_000320545.1 Bigelowiella natans CCMP2755 | reverse complement strand
CTGTGGGGGGGGGGGGGGTGTTGTTATTATATTATGTTATTACTGAGTCTTTGGTGATGACGACAATGGGAAAGATAATAAATAATAGAAAGAAAAAAAA
This sequence comes from Bigelowiella natans CCMP2755, assembly GCA_000320545.1. Taxonomy (NCBI): domain Eukaryota; phylum Cercozoa; class Chlorarachniophyceae; genus Bigelowiella; species Bigelowiella natans. Next base: position 47,400 of record ADNK01001323.1, on the reverse strand, counting down.
GATAATAAGAAGACGATGATGGAAATTTGATTATCACAAATTGTTCTTGTGGTATGCATATATTGCTTGTACCACCATCATTACTACATACTCCTGGTACTGCTACATCTACTACTTGAAACCGTACGATCGTTCGTGTGAGCAAGAAATTCTCTTGATGATGATGATGATGATGATGATGATGATGATGTCGTCAGGTGGCTATGGTAGCATATATTCAGCCTAAGAACATTCAAGTTATACGCGCTGCGGTAGGAGACGTTGTGACTTCTGCATTTGGACAGGTAATCTTTGATCACTACTACCACCATACTAACTACTGCTACTAGTGCACCTACTACTAGTGTGTATTATTTTATTTATAGTATATTATGCTCATCGGGTTTTTTATTACCAATATTACGAATGATATCCGAAGGGTGTCGTACAATCGTATCGCAGGGCTGATGGTATCTACGAGGTGTTGATTCCATGGGGAAATCCGGTGATAATACTACTCTACCTGAACCTGCTACATTAACTCCTCCTACTGGCGGAACAAACAAGCAATTATCGTACACACACAAATAAGATCATTCTGAAAAGAGTCATCATCGTTCCAAACTCTTCTTCGAATCAAATGACAAATCATAAATTAATAGGTACTCCATGAGGAGAAAGAAATTAAAATTAGGGAAGATGACAGCAGAAGTAAGACAGGAGGAGGGGGAGGAGGAGGAGGAGGAGGAGGAAGTCCTGCAGCAAGGAAGGAGGAGAAGAGTGGTGGTGCTGCTGCTACTACCCCTTCGTCAAGCGAACCCAGCGCATCATCTTCTTCTGTCTTGAGTCCTTCTACTCCTCCTCCTCCTGCTGCTGCTGGTGGTGGTGGTGGTCGCACAAGAGGGATCAGAATGATGAAAGGGGGTGTTGTAGTCAAGGCTTATTTCACAGGTGCTCAGTTGCATAGGGTGGAACATAACGGGTTCTTCTCATCGGTCTATCGAAGTGTTGTTAACGCCTTGTCGTCATCCTCTCGGTAGTCACAACCGTGAGAAGAAGCGATTGTTGTATTAATGCTGATGGTTATGATCATGCTAATGATAGATGAGTAGACCCCTTGACGTTATATCTTGATTTTTGTTGCATGTGTGATATTGTTATCGCACCATCACTGCTATAGTCAAGAACCATGTGTGTCACACATATTTGCAACTATATTCGTGCAGACCATGGATGCTTTGTGTGTCTATTCTACGTGTTACGTATTGCCACAAGCTTACGCGATCTCTTTCTCTCTCCCTCTCTCTCTCTCTCTCTCTCTCTCTCTCTCTCTCTATGTGACATCTTGCTTCCCATACACAATGCATTTACATCTTTTAGTCTTATTTGATGCGCACATCCTCCCGCTAGCAAAACACGTACACGCTAGCACGTCTAGACGCATCGACACGCATGCATGTGCGCGCGTGTACGTGTGACATGAATTTACGCGCATCTAGTTCCAGCGCTAGCTTGTCTAGTTGTGCTATGCTATGTAGAGACATGCCTCTACGTGCGTGCGTGCATACGTACGCGTAAACACACATGTACCGATGCTAGCGAAGTCTTCTGGTCTTCATGTGTGTCTTTTTGGTGCATCACATGATCTGCCACACATGAACCCCGCCCATTTTCAGCGAAACAAATGACACACTATTATAGACATGTAATATCATATATAGCACTAAACGATCTAGCGATGTACACGCACATAGGGACACATGCTAGCATGTCTCTATGTAGCTTGTGTGCAGCGCACTAGCTAGTGCGTCTAGATATGTGTTCACATGAATGTACGTAGCTGCACTAGTGCAGCTACATTGGGAGGCCTATTGAAAGAGTGCAAATGTGGCATTATGACTTATGACCGCTTCTAGGCTTGATCAGTCGACGTCACACATAGCTAGCTAGCAGCTGCACGACACATGCGGAGCGACATACACGAACTAGACGAATGCTTTCGCTGCATGAATAGGCATATAATATATAATGGGGGGAAATGGATAAAGCATAAGCACCATAGCGACAGCATTGCATAGCTACACTACACCTTAAGAGACACGCATGCTTGCACTTCATGTACAAAGGCATGGCAGTGAAATCTATTAGCATATACTCAACTAGTTAATAATAAGCACAAGAATGAGCTACCTATCAAAAGCGGATACGTACATACGTAGGTATAAGCACAGCTTCCCGCTATATTGCTCCCGGTCCTGCTTTAGCGAGCATCAATGCTTTTATTAGGTACATGATTATGAAAATACAATGAATGTCTCAGTGCTCTTCTGTATCTACTGACGAAGTCCTTGATACTTCGCTTAAGCGGCTTCCATCTCTTTTAATGTTCAAAAACGGAATACGTATGGTATTGAGATGATGCCTTGGCTCTATGGGTCGATTGCCATACGTTCTAGCAGTTTGACTAGACACAATATCTGTTGCGAAGTTGTTGCTCACTGGTTTTCTTTTAAAGGGCTCTTGACTCCTGCTGTATTTTCGGTTACTACTCCTTGTAGTCTGTATCCTACATGGAAGTCTCGTCCGTGAAGAATAAAGTGGAAGATTTAGTTGGGACTGTTGGTGAGTAGTAGATCTTTTATTATTTTTATCATAATCATTTCGTCTTTCCATTGACTTTGGGGGAAAATCGAACGATTCTTTGGATTGCGTGGATTGTGTGGGGATTAAGCCAAATTGTTCTATTCCTGGCTCTGTAAGAAAATACAGCCTACTAGTGCCGCTGCTAGAGTTGCTTCTTTTTTCAACCTTCCTTTCAACACGAGTAGTATCTTGAGTATAAAACGTGCCGTATTCCTCGAACAAACTGTCCTTCTTCTTTTTCAATTTGGATAGTGGTGGTCGTGAATTTGAAAGAATGGAACTACCTCGGATTGATGTTGTGAAACCAGCAGCAGCAGCTTTTGGCGCTGTTGAAGGTGAGAGTGATTCTGATCTTATATTGCTATCATCACCCGAAAAACGTATTCTCCTTGTTCTTGAAGAAGAAGGGAGCTGAGATCTATCATTTGCTGCAGATACAAAATGATTCTTCCTACTACATTGTCTCTGTATTCCTAGCCTGAAAGTGCTATTATTCCTCGTACACTGTCGTCGTTGGACAATAGGTGTACGATGATAATGATTTCTTCGACTAAGGCTACTATTATAGTTGTTGTTATCATTGTCATCCGAATTATTATGATGGCTAAAAATACGACATGTCGAGGATGAACCGGGCCTTGATACTGCTAAACACAAGAGTGGCTTCCTTTCCGGTTTTTTTTCAGCAAGGAGCAGTCTCCAGGCCTGGGGTGAGTAGTACATTGATGATGATGATGATGATGATGATGATGACGACGATCGACCATGTCCGTTCCCAGATGATAGGAGACTACATTTAGGCATCTCCTTTCATTGTATTAAGATGTGGCGGGATGTGTTTTGAGTGCTGCTTTTTGCTGCTTCTTCTTCTTCTCCTTCTTGTATGTTTCTGTCTGGGATCGGGAAATCGCCTTGCCCCCCGATCTAGATCTTGCGGTGAAAGCTTCGCCCGTTCAGGATGATGGACTTTCTTCTCTCGCTGAGCGCCTCTATTATCACTGCGAGGATGGCTTTGGACATGGGCCGGGATGGACTGTTGAAGAAGAGACATTCCCCTTCTTCCGGTCGGTCGGTCGAACTGTTCTCGTGATGAGTGCGTCTGGATCCCCGATGTGTCATCTATTTCTTGACTGCGACAACATAAATCATATAGCGTTATGTTGAAAACAATGCCGTTTACTATCAATGATACGACTACGACGCATGGTGTACGTCTTACGAGGGCAATGCACTCGCCAAACCGTCATCGGAACCCACACAATCATAATCATCGGAACCCATCATTGTTTCTTGGAGGGGGAGGGAGGGAGGAGACCACAACGACTTACTTACTACTGCTACGAGTCGGAGTAGGAGGAGGACGACGAATTGTGTGAACAAAAATCACTGTTTGATATCGGAGCAAGGGTGGTGGGTTTTATTTTATCCCGCTCTCCCTTCGAGATCGTAGTAGAGTGGACTGCATAATGGATTCTGGTGACGGGGAAGGTGAGAGTAACTGTCTATAATCTAATTTTGGAGCCAATAGCAATGATTTACCAGAGATTTCATTTGAATTATCAGATGTCTGGGCTCGCGAGGCAGTCAATTTACCAATTCATAGTGATATAATGGGGAGGGGGCTTGAACACGATATGGCAACACCTCCCACTGAAGAAGAGGAGGATGACATTGACCAACAATTTGTCGGCGGTATCGGGCAAGAAGAAGTAGAACGAATGGTTGAATCTGAAAGAGACTCAATCCAGAGGCTTATGAAAGACCTCGATCGCCTGAGAGCAGGGTCCGCAGTAGATGTGGACAACAATCCTGCAAATAGGTAGTAGCTGCTGCACATTTCTTCCTACTACCTTTATACTTGCCACAATCGTGCATTACTTATTAACTTCATTATTTCCGTAGAGGAAGAGGAGGATGTGATGATATCGATTTAGCAGCTCAAGGGTATTTCAACGAGGAGGAGGAGGCAAAAATAACAAGGTGCTCTCTTTTAGTTCTATTGCCAGTGATTGTTCTTCAGTAGTAGCAACAAGGGCCCATAACCACCTCTCCTCCTCATCATCATTTCCCTTCCTCATCGTATTATTTCTATGGTATACCTACAGTGCACGCAGAAATCTCAGAGAAGCTAGAGAAGACAGGATTGAAAGCAGTAGCCCATACTCAGAAGGTGGCCTTGTTCGACGTGGTAAAGTTGAAGAGACCCTCAGTCAATGGGTAGTAGTAGTAGTAGTAGTAGTAGTAGTAGTAGTAGCAGTAGTAGTAATACCACAGAGTATTTTCGTTGATTACTCCTCTTTTTCCTCGACGCCTCAAAACACATCATCTCTTCTGTTTTTGCGCATTTAGCAAAAATGGAAAGAGAATAAATTGCGAGCGAAGATTAGAGCCAAACGGGAAGAGGAATCGAGACAAAATTCTGGAAAGCCTCAACTTTGCTCTCACTCCATCAAGATGATGAAGGCAAAGGTTAGGAGAAAGGATGTTCACACTACTAGAACATAGCTTGACCTTAATCATCATCGATATTGTAACTCATAGTATCGATGATGATACCTGCTGTGTAGAACCTACCCCCCGTGGAGCAAAGACTCCTTGCCAGCGGCCACTACACGAAGATGAGGAAAAGTGCACAATTCGCTCAAGTAATGCGAGCGACAGTTCCAGGTGATTATAATAACTTCACTGTAGTAGTAGCCAATCTGTGCACAACACACGATGATGTTTTCATTGATACTTTTCTGCACGTACTCCTGCATCTTCAGGTAAGCCCAAGATCTCAGAATTCGCCTCGAATATCGTCCGTGCTGGCGACATTGGAAATCGTTTATATGTTAAGGGGAAGGAGATGGAAAGAAAGCTTGAAGAGGCACGACAGGAGTATTTAAACAAGGAAGCCGTGGAAAACTCTCAAGCGAGGGCTCTTCGATCATATCATATTGCACGAAGTGCAGGCCCTATAGGAGACGATTTATATCACCGAGGAATTCAAAGGGATCGAAAGAAGGAAATTATGCGAAAACTTCATGATTTAGAAGGCCCTGCTTATGCTCCAAAGACAAACCGAAGATCAGGTATAATCGCGAGTCGGTTGAAACAGACAGCAAGAGAGCGTTTGGAGTCGGGTGTGAAATCGCTTCAGGTTCAGAAAAAAATAATCAAAAAGGCAGTGGAAGAGGAAGAGAAGAAGAAAAGGAGAAGTGAGGAGGCGGAGAAGGCAAAAAAGAAGAAAAAGGCACAGAAAAAAGCCTCACCAGAGCTATTTGAAAAACTATATGCGGAAGGGAAACGTATGAAGGAAGATCTTGAGAAAATGCAACAGAAAAAGGCGATAGATGAGATGGGGGAATGCACATTTGCACCAACCATCAACAAGCAGGACGACAACGCACGGAACAGTAGCTTCCTCGCAAGCAGCAGCAGCAGCAGCAGCCCTGGTGGCGTCTACACCAGGAATCAAAGTAGAAGTTGCGTCACCACGGGAGCTGGTCAGCATCGAGTTGATAATACTATAGCTCGACTATACAGATGGAAGCAATCGGTTGAATCGAAGAAGAAGCTAAGGAGAGATGTCAAGAAAGCTCGACGCCTAAATCAATGCACATTTCAACCAGTCACGACCCAAAATGCTGCCGCTGCTGCTTTTAACAGTACAGGAAAGGAAAGAAAACATAGAAATACAGCAACGCTGAATAACAGAACGCGAAGCACGGAAAAGCATGACGGAGGCAAATACTCTCGTTCAGTCGGCAGAGCAGCAGCTGAGAAGTCCCTCAGAGCTGTTGAACGATTGCACGACGAATTGATGACACATACTTCGAATCTAAACTCAATACTTCTGATGGAATTCGATTGGGCGACATGGTTGTTGCGACTCAATTATCAACTATTCCATTTTTTGTTTGTAACTTTGCTGCTTTTAATGTTTATCATGTGAAGGAAAGGAGTCCCATCTCCATGGGAAAATTGAAGCAGCCCAGTGTTGAAGGTAGATCCAACTAAATAGGTCACGGAAATCTCTTAAGTAATTGATTTGTATACTACCAGACTATGAGAGAAGTATGAATATTTTTGTCTCGGAGGAGTATTGTGAAGAGCCTAGGAACGTCCTGAAGTACCCATTGTCAAAGTACAAACGTGTGTGGTATCCGTCTACAGATAAGGATCGGTTAGTACTTGCAGCACTTGTTAAAAAGAATAGAGATCTTACCAGCAGGTTGCAAGTACGAGCTTCAAACGCTGAGGAAAAACATCTCGATCGACAAAAGCAAGCGAGGAGGAGAGACTATCTCATCAGAAGGCAATTGATCAGTGAAGCTAAGATAAAAAAATCATCAGCATTTGTTAAGAAGAACAACGGAGATATCACCAGCAGGTTGCAACTTCGAGTTTCAAACGCTGAGGGAGATAATCTCGATCAACAGAATCAAGGGAGGAGAGACTCACATCTACTGAGAAGGCAAAGTACTAGTGAAACTAAGAGGAAAAAACAGATGATAGCTCCGACAATACCGAAGCCTTTCAAGTTCAGCAAGTCTAATGCTGGAAGGTTCACGTCGTCAACTGTGTTGCAGAACCATATTTCCTTTCCAAATGATGTAATCGAGACATACTATGAAGGAAATGAGAGGCAAATATCGGATGTTGGAGAAGATGGAATGTTTATTCCTCTCGGCGAAGAGATACGTGATGCTGGTGACCATGACAAAAGCACCAGAGAGTAGTAGTAGTAGCATTCGTCGTAGTCGTCGTCGTCGTGGTAGTTGCATGGCTACACGGAATGAGAAAGACAGTAACCAAGGCAGAAGCTCATCATCACCCAGTAGCATGCAACAGCAATGACCATTGCATGCATTGTTAAGACAAGAATCCTGTTGCAAATGACAATTCACATTGCGTGAGAACGTTTCTCACGTGAACGCACATATAATACACGTCACGCATCTCGTCATGTGTGAACCTGCACGCCGTGCGTCTTTGTGCATTTGGAGTTTCCTAGTTTCCTGTGATGGTGCATGCGTGCACCAAAGTGCACAATGTGTGCATGTGAAGTGCACGCACTGCGACATCAAATTGAAGTGAGGTGAAGTCTTGCAGTTGGAAACTGCAATTCTCCGATGCGCACTTTAGGCCGTGGGCAACTAGTCGTGAACTGTGGACATGCGCATTGTGTGGCTTTGGACGTGTGACAAAGACCTGTGACAACCAGTTGCAGAGAATTGGGGGCGGTTCCCTCAATTCACTGATTTTTCACTTGGCGATGTGATCGAACGACCTGAGGGTCCCGGTCCGTGAACCCTTGCCAGCCTTCCCCGCAACGACGCTGAAGTGGAGGAATCTGCGTGCAAAGCGTGCAATAAGGGTCAACAGACGTGGTCACTGAACATCGTTTCAGATGCATCGATCGTGTTGAGTTGTCAGGTGACGCTGCAGCTCATGCCAGCACGCAGCGGACACGGCAATGAGCAACCACGCAACGCTGAAAGTTCACGTTGCGACGCATTGCATGCTGGCATGGTCGATTTCTGTTTCTCACAGGTGCCCCGCACAACGATTGTAGTGCACAGCGCAGAATGCACAACGACAATGGCGCTGTGGCCGCTGCATTGCACAGCCACGCACGTGCATGCAGGATGACCACTGAACAAACTTGATTTGATTCATCACACCCGTCTTGCACATTCCAGAATTCTGGCATTGCTAGATTGGGATGATCATTGAAAAAAACAAACACGTTCATTGCATAGCACCCGTCTCACAACACCAAACATGTCTAGATCGACGTATGTGTGTGTGCATGCATGTGTGCTCAAACATGCAAATTGTCGTCGTTGCTCGTGGTGAACGCCTCGATCGAGTAGTGTTGTTCGGATGATGGACATGGAACATGTTGACACGTTGCACGTGTGTTGCACGTGTCATGTGTTGCTGTGTCCATTGTTGCAATGTCATGCACATCATGTTGCTGTATCCATCATGATCATTCGGGCACAGCCATGCGCCTCAATGTTGACGTGTGATGGTCATGCTAGCATGCAAGTAGATGTACAAAAACATGCTACCACATACAGCACTTGCACAGCTACACAAGGATGACAATTGAAGCAATTTAACCACTTCATTAAATCCGTCTCATACTACCATACACGATGCATGCTGGAAAGACACATGCAACGCTACAACACGGGACAGAGGTTCGATGTACCGTCCTAAATGACATTTAAAATTTCTTGTTTGAGCTAAATGTAGCTTAATAATGTACGATAAACCATGCCATCTCTGATCAAAGTTGTTTTTTTCAATGCAAACTTTTATAACCATGATGTATTCTCAGATGGCCACCCATGTTTCCAGATAATTCTTTGCACATTAACTTAACAACTTCTGGCCATGAGTTCTTAGGGTTCTTGAACATAAACCCTGATACTCTTAACAACATCTCAAGGAAGGCCGCCCATTCCATCTCGGGTAGTGCATTAGAGAGTTTTGGCTCTATTGGCAACCCAAAGCTCATCGACGCCTCCCTCCGTGTGAGACCTCGGTTCGATATGCTTTTTGACGTGGCTAGAAAGCCTCTGTGCCGTAAAAATGAAGAAAACTCTGTCCATGAGATAGTATCAGATCCCTCGGAAGCTTCGAGGTGATCAAGTCCAGCAACTTTAAGGAACGTTCGCTTATACAGCTTCTCCAAGTATGGCCTAAATGCCGCTTTGACATCTGGTTCAGTCATGAGATCACGAAATTTTGATATCTCCTCCACGCATCTTTGCTCATTTTTTAGTATGTAAGTTTCGAGCAATGTGTCAAAAGCCACCTCGGCATCCATCTCTGGGTATTTCCGGAGCGAGATACGAACTAAAGCTTCTAGGAACTCCGAACGAACAAAAAGGGTATTTGGGTTATCTTCCTGCTCGACGATGTTGAAGCCTCCCTTAGCTCCGTCTTCAAGCCCTTCCATATCAGAATCTGACCCATAATCTTCCGGAATATTTACCCTTTCGAAAATGTCCTCTGTGTCTGATGGTTTCAGCTTCCGGTCGTACATTTTTTGTGCTCCTATGAGGTTAATGAAATCCATTCGTGACAGATAGAACAGAGGTTCCCTCTGGCAAGAGTGAAATTTGTAGATTTGCTGTAGGTTATTCCATTGTAGTTTCATAACCTCTCCAATACGTTTCCTATCTTCTGCCAATGGAACTACGTCATTTAGCTGTACCTCTCTCCAATCTAAAGAGAATAGCCTGTCGTGGTTTTCGCCTTCAGGCAATCCTGGGATCTGGTATCTCCACCGCTTTAGCTTCTTAACCTTTTTCACCTCATTGCCCAATATTTTGTTCCAAAGTGTCTTTTTCTCCATCATTGACAGCAAGTTGGGTTCCTTTTCTATCTCAGGGGCGCTGTGTTTAGTCCCGCACATCTTGGTATTCTGCTCGAATATGAGTCCGCGACGAACTTCAAGATTTTCGGAATCGTAGCTATAGCTTAACTGCTTATTATGGTCAACATCGAAGAAAAACTTAAGTTTCCAACCATCTGGAACCTTGAGCGTGGCGGTGAACTTACCATCTGCCTCGTTTACCATATGGACTGCATCTTCATAGCCATTATGGTTGCCATACATAAGCACATGCTTAGATTCCAAAGGAGGGGGACCGTCGTATACAATTTTGACTTCAACGTAGTGCGACTTGGGAGTTTCAGCAAGTATCTGCCATTGTGTTTTCTTATCGCCTGGACGAAATTTTGACAGTTTAACGACCACCCTGGCATTGTTCCAGAGTGCCTCGCGGATTCTATGTCGTGGATCTAGAGACTCCCCACCTTCGTCGACGATGTCAGAGCAAATTAATTTATCGTAATGTACTCTCCTCCGGCTTGCACGTGCATATCTCATACTACCCATATATCCAATCCATTTAATCAACTGAGTGTTTTGCTTCAGATTTAGCTTAAAACGTAATTCTCTACAAAATATTTGAATCGAATCCACATTGTGTCGGCGTTTCCTTGCTTGCGACAAACGCATTCTCTTCAGCGTTCTCTTGAATATATAAAGATCTCTCTTTTTATTATCCCAAGACATGACCTCTGAGCGACTGAATGAAGCTAGGCTTGCTTTCGACACGGAAAAGCCATAAAGGGAGGAACTATAGCTCTCAGCAATAGACATCATAGAAGAATTCGCTCCTAGTCTTCTGTTGCTCCTACTTCGATTAATTCTAGTCGAACTCATACCAAGATTTAACAATTGATTGGAACCGTTTCTGTTGATCTTACTTCGATTAATCCTAGTCGACCTCATACCAAGATTTGACGATGATTTTCCCAATGGATCGGAAACGTTTGAATCCACGGAAGTTATAGAGGTATCCGTTGGAGCTTTTGAACGCCCTCTAGATTGGAAGAACCCTCCGAAACTTTCATCCGAGCTAGGCGAAGACTTTCTGATCCTTTCGTCCCTCCTTCCACCTTCATGTAGGTTACTGAATTTCTTCGGAGGAGCCATCTTCAATATTCCTTTCTTATTCTCCCCTTCTGCTGTGTCATCTCCTTTCTCTCTCATCTGAAACGAATGGAATGATATAAACCAAAATTTTACTATATGCTTTCGTTGTGAATCGATGACCGCCTTTACCTTTGCCATGCTCACGAAAGCCGTGCGAGCTTTCTCATACCGATCACTCGAAACCCCCTAAGCAAATTAAGTCAAAGAAGTTACATCAAAGTACGTTATACCATGCCCCCCCCACCACACTCTTTTATGCAGCTAGATCACTTAGACCTTACCCCAGCAACACGTGATTTCCGATCCGAATCCTTGCATCTTAAGCAGAAAGATTGAAGATTATAAGACATAGATGCAAAGTAGTACATACTTCTCCTTTTTGATGTAGCAGCATGTGTATCGAGATCAATCATACATTCAAATGAAAAGATGATACTACAAAATATCATGATTCCAGAAGGTTTGATTTGCTCTTACTCATCGTGCCACACGATCTTTTTCTTCGTTGGACTCCTTGATACAAGTAGCTTCAGTCGTGACTTTCTCATTTGTTCGCCTTTCGTTTACAACTTCAAATAAGTCCTTTCCCTGGTTCATCTTTCTTTCAGATAACTAGCCCTACATTAATGTTAAACAAATTAATCGAATCTCACAAGACTAGTCAGTAGGTTAGAGCACAATGATGACACACACTCACACGAACACACAGAGCCGAGAGACACACACATGTCGGAGAGAGCTCTGAAATGTGTATTCGTCACCTTCCATCTACGTAGGCTATATTTGTTCATCGACAATGTAATCTGGATGTCGCAAACAAGTTTCTCTGTTGTATGAGCTCGCCGGTTTCCCAAACTAGGTTACGAAGCCCATATGCGATTGGTTTTTTGTACACTACGACAGCGTAAGGAGCACATATCCATTCAAAATTGTCCTACGAACCGCTCCTACGATGCTTGTGAGAATTTAGCCTCTCCAGAGATACTCCGGTGATACACGAGCCGTTTCGTTCTGCACATGCCTTTTCTAAACAACTGAACAACATGCCGATAAATTGCGGAAATATTTAGGATATATTCTTCCTTATTTCGTTCTTATTTCACTTTGTGCGTCTTGGATCAGTGTGAAAGATGATGGAAAAATGTATTGTCAGTTGAAGCCGAAATAATTTACCACCTACCTTCCTGGGCGGCACAGGTCTAACGGCTACATTCATGCATACGAAGATTTGCCTTGGTTTCCATGTGTATACGTGTACCCAATTGCTTTCTGTCCAAAAATGGCCTTTACACAGGCTGTACAAATGAAGTGTAAGCTCGGACTGATGTCTAATTACACAGTGCGACAATGTAAAAACATAAGCGCTGGGTTGAAATCATCTTCATTTTTGTGATTTATTCGAGGGGCGAGCACCCTTTGCCACTCCTCCAGATCTCATCATCGACAGAACGATGCCCCCTACCTTGAAGAAGTACAGTCTTGTTGGTCCAGATGAACTCTTCCGTGATGCTCCATTCATGGGAGAGTATGAGGAGGACGCGAGCAAAAAGAACGCTAAAAGAAAACGAAAAGTTAGTGTCCATAAAGGTAGTCTGATCAACAACTCAATCACACCCTTTTTGTGTGACGAACATTGGGTTGGATATATGTTAATGGCAGGTGGCAAGTTTAAACTTTTCTTTTGCGAGCCGAAAGGACAGGTTAAATCATGCGCCTCATTGTTGGCTCTATATCTCTTTTCAAAAGTAGTAATTAATATAACTTTTGCCCCCCTCTTTCTCTCCATATGTTTTTATTATCAGTGGATAGTTGGGAAGGATGACTCCAGCGGTGAAGGGTGGTTGTTTGTAGAAGATGAGGCTATTACACCTGACAAGGTTAAACAAAACAAGTCTCTTTCTCTAAAATACAAGTGCATCTTTCTTGGTGTTCTGTTACTACGGATGGGGAACGAATAGTGTTAGATTGATCCCCTTTCTTTCCATCAGCTACCAACTTCCACAATGTTGACGACGTAGTACTCATCATGCCTTCTTCATACATCAGGTTACTGGAAATTGGTCTTTCTGGGACTCGCGTGAGAATGATTGGGTTGCCCATCCCCAGTTGATGGTTATCATTCCAGGTAGTAATCCTACTAGTCTCTATATAAAACTCACATGTCGATGGATAGTAGTGCTAGTGGTAGTAGCTGCTTTAGTGGCCATGTAGTCATCATTATCATCATCATCGATGCTTATTACTCTATCACTATGTACTATTACTTGATAGGTTCCCATAAGACTGCTGTATCAACTGATAGCCTTCCTCTTACAGATCTTTCCGATAAAATGGTGTGTAATACGATGAGTCATGTAGATGGAACGGAATTATCATATATTATTGCACACTATTTGTTGGTTTATTTCCTGCTATTTGCGTGCATACATCAGGCGAAACTGTCCATTCCAGAAGACAAAGATGGCACAGAAGAAAGAAAAGGAGGAGGAGGCCAAAACATAACGAAGAAGCTTACGATTGATTCATTCCAAACGCTTCGAGTGATTGGTCGGGGATCCTTCGGAGGTTGGTGTCATGGATGATTTAAATGGTCGTTACGACAATTAATTATAATATCTTGCGAGAGACTAGAAGTTTATAGGATACCTTACTGTCCTATGTCGTTGGTGACCAAGCAGAGTGTGATTGGGCGTCATCGTCGTGTATTTTACTGATCATACAGAGGTACGCATTGCGAAAAAGAAGGACAACAACCGTGACGTATTCGCAATCAAGCAACTAAAGAAACGCGATATGATTAAACGTGATCAAGTGCGTCATGTTTGGGGTGAACGTCGTTTCCTTGCTTCTACTGACGAGTCTAAGTGCCAATGGTCAGTAGTACAGATAACAGTTGATTATGAATCATAAATGAGAAGATATAAGTTCATTCCTTCGATCCTCGTTTTCCCTCGCATTTACCTAATCGTGAATTGAACATAATGTACTTTTCCCTTGTTCTCTCCCTCTCTGTGCGTGTGTGTTTGTGTGGGTGGCAGGGTTGTGAAGCTATTCCACACCTTTCAGGATAAGCGCCATTTGTATTTCGTTCTCGAATTTTGCCCAGGAGGGGACCTCCTACGTTTGCTTGTTCAAAAAGACAGGTAGCAGTATGCGTCGTGAGGGGCAATGAATGAAGAAGGGGCTAAGATTGTTGATGATGATGTAATATAGAGAAGGTGGTTGGTAACAAATACTATATTGATGATGCTTACTTACAAGTGATACGACTAATAATGCAGATTTAGCGAGAAAGACACAGCCTTCTATATCGCTGAGTTGGCGTGTGGAGTCAAATGTGTGCACGACAATGGTTATATCCACAGGTTGCTTGATCATGAGTGTGTGTGTGTGTGTGTGCGTGTTTTATCAAATTTGATGTTGTTGGTTGATTGATTAGGGATATAAAACCAGATAACATTCTGCTGACCAAGGAAGGTCACCTCAAACTCACGGACTTTGGACTTTGCAAGCAGATGGCAGAGGTAGTACTACTACTACTACGAACTAGTAGTAGTAGGTTTGTGTGTGTGTGTGTGTAACTTGTGTGCATGAGAACAATTATTGAGTCCTCCTCCTCCTCTTTGATCTCTCTACTTACTACTTGTTTTCTCCTTCTTTCTCCCTCCCCACTTGTTACTTACCACTCTCAAGGACGCTGATAAGAAACTCTGGGAAGATGTCAATGCAGCAGCAAAGCTGGAAAGTGGAAATGGTAGCGCTGGTGGTAAAGGAGAAAACAGCAAGCGACGTAGACGACAGCTCTCATGTGTTGGTACTCCAGACTATGTTGCGGTACTACTTACCATCATCATCATCATCATCACCTTAACGATGTGTGAAGGACGATGTATTGTGTTTGATAGTACACATTATCTTGTTCGTCTTGTTGTTGTTATTGTTGTTGTTGTTCTTTTTAGCCGGAGGTGCTCAAGCGACAGTACGGAAAGGAATGTGACTGGTGGAGTGTTGGTGTTATCTTGTTCGAGTGTATCTGTGGATATCCTCCTTTCATGTCTCAAACGTACGTTGGTTGATGATATTATTCCAATTTTATGAAAGTTAATTGAATGTAAAGCAACCAAACTTAACATCCCTCCTTATTCTTATTCTTTCTCCTCTCTTTTTTCAGAAGTAGTAGTATTAGCATGGTACATTGATTGAATACAACACTATGAATGTATGAATGAAAAGTAAGTTTAGCAGTAGTACATGTAGTTTTATTAAGCTCTTTCTTGATGAATATTGGTAGTAGTATGTTAAGTAAATGGTCATGTATAGTACCATCCGTACTATTGTCTCTCTTATTCATACAAAGTTAAATAATAAGTGATACTAATCATAATGATATTAATAGGCTGCAGGAAACCGCCAAGCGTATTCTAAAATGGAAATCATACCTTAAATTTCCGGACAGACCCGTCCTCTCTCCAAAGTATGTTAAGTAGTAGTAGTAGTAGTAGTAATGAGTTCGTGATTGATTAAGCATCATCTTGTTCTTTCTTTTCGATGGCACAGTGCCAAGAGCGCTGTCACCAGCTTTTTGACTGATGCAAAATCCCGCATTACCTGGGATGGAATTGTGGGTCATCCTTTCTTTGCTCATATCAATTGGAAGGTGAGACTCTTCTATTGTTGTGATGATGATGTCAATTAGTGCTGAGAAGAACAAGCAATTAGCAATTCATGCTACGCTGAAGAAATTAATAAAAATGACTATTATTTTAGATCATCACTGCAACTATGGTGTTTGTGTGTGTGTGTGTGTGTTTGTGTGTGTGTCCGTCCTGTTGTTGTACATGTTGTAATCTGCTAACCCACCACTATCTTTAGAAACTCCACGTAACCAAGCCACCATTCCAGCCGTTGGTGAGGGACAAGGTAAGTAGTTAGTAATCAAATCATCAGTATTATTATTATTACTACTACAACTACACCTCACTTCTCTCCCAGACACACACATTATTGCATTAATCGATATCAAGATATACATGTTTATGTGTGTTGTTATTATTATTATAATTATAATTACAAGTTTGACAGTAGTAACTATGTGTGTTATTGTTATTATTATTTACTAAAAGTTTGACGATGGCAACTTCGATAAGTTCAAGTCTGTCCGTGGTAATTCTATCCGCTCGGTCAAGGGCGATACACAGCGGCTCAAGTTTCCTGAATTCACTTGGAATCGCAAGGAAACGCCACTCAGCATCCGAAAGAGCAGCAATAATTCCAGCAGGAAAGATGCATTCTCTCTCTTCTCACAAGAGAACTCAGAGAACATTCCAACCTCTATTCACCAGAATTAAGGTAGTGAGACTAGTAGTAGTAGTAGTAGTAGTAGTAGTAGTAGGTTGTTAAGTGCTACACAACTTGTTCATTATTATTACTCTTTTGTCCTTTTTATTTATTAACCAGAAAAGCAGAAGTAGAAGTAGATGCATCTAAACAATTGAGTCGTCGATAAAGCTATTTGAGATGGAGGAGGAGGAGGAGGAGACGGATGATATCCCAGAAATTTGTTGGACTCAAGGCTTTGTCACAAACACAATTGTCATGTGCTACGTAAGTAACAACAACCTAAGATTTACAAGATATGTGCAATGTAATAGCACAAGATTCAATGTTCAATGCAATAATAATTTTGTTAGTCGATGTGAATGCGTGCTGCATTCCTCGCTGCACACGTATAAATAAGAGTAACATAGTCATCATGAAATGCCGTTGGCAGTTTTTGGATGCATGCACATTGCTAGATTGTGCATGTTATGCACGAGTGTAGCTGCTTGCATTGCAAGATTGGCTGGAGATACTGGAGATGTCATTATTAGTCACCTGAATGCTGCACCTACACGGCACGCACAAGCTAGCAAGTGCTAGTGTGATGAGGCTACAATCTGCAATGATGACACCATTCTGAGTTTGCCATGCACTTGCTAGTAGCTACTTGCATCGCGAGCCATTATAATTCTAGCATTCGATCATGCATGCAGTGCGATGCACCATCAGAATAGTCTGTAGTACTAGATGGAGTAGTGCAGCTTGCTAGCTTGCTAGCTTGACAGCAGGCTAGCTAGCTAGCTAGCAGGTGCGTACGTAGCACACGCTAGCTACGCTGTGGCAGCTAGCACGGCTGCACCATCTATGTAGCCATGCTCCAGCATTGCACACACGCTAGCACGTCGCGACGTCGCGACGTGGACGTGCTATCTAGCTATGCTAGCACAGTGTACGCACAAGCTAACTAGGTAGCTAGCTGCTAGCGGTGCGAGGCTGCATCTAGTGCATGCTAGCATGTTCAACGCGCCCTAGTACATATTGCATGTCTATCGCATGCTAGCTAGCATGCATGCGCCGCTTTTCAAATGATGTTTGCATCATTGCGTTTCACACTGTCTAGCTGTGCACTAGCACAGCTAGACAGCCAGATAGCTCAGCCTAGCTCTAGAGCTAGCATGCTATGCTAGCATGTGCTACATCAGAGATGTAGTTATTCGTGTTCTACTAGTTTATATTAGATGCTCGCTAAGTTCTAATTGTCATGTACAAGGCGAGTAGTCGATAGTCCTAGAGTTAATAAATACTAGAGGCACGGGGAGATGGCTAAAGTTCCTTCCAATTCTTCTACTACACTAACTATCAATCATTTCCTTTCGCATAGTATCCACACACACACGCACACACACACACACACTCACTTGCACACTCACACCTACATGTCATATATATATATATATATATATATATATATATATATATGTGTGTGTGTGTGTGTGTGTGTGTGTGCGTGTATTTATACAGATACTAGTTGACCAACTTGTCACCACTACTTGCCAATGGGGTTGGCGGTACAGGTGGTAGGACACGGGGTGAAGGTGGAGTGTTAGACATCGTCACTACTGCGCCAGATTCTCCGTTATTACCACCATCATCATCGCCATTATCGGCTACACCTTGTTTTTCGTGCAAAATAGGCAAAGGGTGGCTAGCCGCTTCCCCCACTACCTTTTGCTCTCCTCCTCCTCCTCCTCCTCCTCCTCCTCCTCCTCCCTGCTTTGGTGTTGTTGCTGGGGTTGGAACCCACGTTGAGGAGGACGCGAACATGCGGAAGAGTAGGTTTGGAGGTTGCGCATGACGGTCATCCACGATTCCTGGATGGACGCAGAAGGAGGAGGAGGAGGAGGAAGAGGAAGAGGAGGAAGAGAAAGAGGAAGAAAACCATATCAGCATCACTACAGGGTGACACATATTGCTGCTGATTTTGTGATGATGAAGAACATGATGATGATGATGATAAAGATGATGATGATGACGATTATGAATGTATTCTAATTTTAAAACAAAAGGGGGGAGGAGGAGGTGAACGCAGAACAGAGTACATCGCATATCTAGCCAACGTTGATGATGGTTAAAATAATGATAATTATAATAATAATAATATGCCGATTTGCTACTACCTGCCTCCGTTTTGAGTTTGTTCATCGTATATGCGGCAGCATGCTGGCAGTTTCGAGACATGAGCTGAAAGGAGAAAGAAACCCACGATAATAACGATTATATATATATATATATATATATATATATACGCAAAGACGACAACAAGGAGGGCAAACACAATCAATAATTGCTGCACAAATCGAAGTGAGAGATGAGAAAAGATTCACCACCATCAGTGTTTTTTATTGTTATTATAATTATTATGTTCCTATGATACACCATGTAGCTATCATATACGCCATTCATATACATCTTACATTATATATCCCCCCCCCCCACACACACACAAGAGCATCATCATCATCATTACTATCATTCTATTACTACCTTAAATTCCCCTCTCGCTGCTTCTCTGATACACTCCTCTATGCGTTGTATCCATTTACCATGAGCCTGATCATGATGATGAGAATCAGCATTGGCAAGCATGAGTAGCACCCCTTTTATTACCTTTTGACCTGCATCTTTATCTGTGCTGTTTCCCTCCCACACACGGTAGCTCACAGGCTAAATTATACAGTATTGAAGCAGCATAAAAATTGATTCATTCACATACTTATTATTGATACAGCTTGAGAAGGATTTATCAGGAGTAGTAGTAGCAGCAGTAGCATAGTCGTTGCGGACGTAATGTGATAAATGATGATGATGATGATGATGATAAATGACGGTACATTATTCATTGATTGATCATGATGCTGGTGCTGCATCACTCAATTAGTAGTAGTAATAGTAGTAGTAGTAGTACCTTTCCATTTGTACCAGATAGTGTGGTTTTTGTCCATGCCTTCTTTCCAGCGTCGTAGAATCCCTCTCGATAGAATTTGACTATGTGGTTGTCGTCATCCCTTGTGATAACAATTGACACAATAATTCTCAGCAAATACATCATAGTTGTCGCACTACTATTCCCTTTTGATGGAAATCAAAAACAAAGGACGGAGCAGAAAGCTGACCACCACTACTACAACAAATACTACTACTACTACTACTGCTGCTGCTGCTGGCACACTCCTGAAGTTGTGAGCTTAAGATACAAACAACGACGATGACGACGACAACAACGAATAAATTCTTTATAGATTCTTTATCAATAAAGCGTTCATAACAACCAGTTGTCCATGTGGTATGTTCTCCTGAATAAAGTGATTAAAGAAGTAGTAGTAATGGGAACATGTTAGGGCAAGCTGCTCCTACTTCACTCCTATACTACTATTACTATTACTACTATTACTACTACTACTACTACGAAAGATGAGGGAGAATGATGCAATATGTATGCATACTTAGCTTATGATAACAAGAGAGTGCTATTAATCATATGGAGGAGGATAAATATTATAAACAAAGTAGAGGAAATGGAACAACACGATATCACCTCCCCCCTCCTCTCTCTTTCTTTCTTTCTGTTGGGTGTTATGAGTGTGGTGCCGGAAAAGAGCACGATCATATTACATATATTCTCTTATCGCGATATACGGTTTGCCTTGGAACTCAATCAGATCCACCACAGTCTTTCACCATCGTTATCAGTGATAACGTGGATGGTGATCATGATCATGAAAGATGAAAGAAGATGTGAGGGTAAGGAAGAGGGGGGTGGGATGAGAGATGAAATCAGATGACCAAGGTAATAATAGATGAATCAAAGGTAAAATGCCGATGTTACATAGAGTACGTACGCCTACCGTTCTTCTCTTTTCACTCATTCATCATCATCATCATCATGATTATCAACTAATCAGTTATCATCATCATCTTTGTAATATTTATCATGATCCATACTTGCTCGACGGGCTTATTATTTATCTTGGTCTCTACCAGAACACCTGCATTGAATGTTGCTTGTTTACTATTTTATGATCATGGGGACAATGAGAAAGAAAAGTATTATTTCTGCTTGACATGCTATATCCCCTTCTTCCTTCCTATCATTATCATCATCATCATCATCATCATCATCATCATGGGGCTACTATCTTCCCCCTCCCCCTCCTCCTCCTCCTCCTCCTCCTCCTCCCGCTAATACTTACCGCTGTGCGTGATGGGTATACCCGTCGTCCTGGTTAGAACCCTTACGAAAGTATGCGTGTAGTGCGAATTCTCCACCTGAAAAGGGCATAAGTACAAGGCAAGCGGTGAGCAGAAGAGCCAGCAGCAGGATGGATGATAAGAAGGAGGAGTAGGAGGAGGAATCTATCAACATATACCACTGCTACTACTACTACAACAACAACTACTACTACTACTACTACTACCTCTTCAATGAAAAGAAGAGAAGAAGAAGAGGAGGAAGAAGGAACGGGGATATCACAATTAATGGCTACTACTAGAGCAGAGAACTTGCGTCATACATGCTGCTGCCTTGGAACTTGTTCACGAGATAGATCATCATACTACTACTACTACTACTACTACAACAATATGCAGCAGCATCATCATTACCTGTGAAATGCTGGTCTCTGCAGGGACTTTCGAGATGGCAGTTGTGGTGGTAGTGATGATAGTGTTGTTGGTGTTGTTGTTCTTCCCAGTATAGTTGTTGATTCCTTCTACCTTCCCCCCCTCTGCTACTGTAGCTGGCCTACTCATCATAAAACAAGAAGACAGTCGTTTGTCATTCATACAGTACCAAATAAGCCATGCGGATGGATGATGCCCCATGACTTCTAGCTTACTTCAGGTATAGAGAGAAATGGCGGGGGAGTTATATATGCATGCAAATCTAAGGCACTACTACTACTACTACTACTACTACTATCTACCTAGTGCAAGCATCAGCTCATCCTCACAAGAATTCCTTCTCATGCCCATTCTCTCTCTCTCTCTCTCTCTCTCTCTCTCTCACACACACACACACACACACACTCTATGTTTCCTCTCATTTCTGTCTTTTCTTCCTTCTTCTTCTGGTGCAATCATCATCACCACCTTAGATTTCCAAAAGGAGTTGATATTATTCTCTCCCTGCCATTCTCCTGCACAATCTGTATACGACACTTACCATCCACATCCAGGCCTACCACCTTGCCGTACACCATCTCAGAAGTGAGACTTTTCACTTTCACAATCGATCCCACGTTGATGCCGTTTCGAGCACTTACGAGCCTGAACGAGGTAGGAAACAGTAAGGGGGGGGGGGGGGGGATAAATGTTACATTTGTACCTAGCTGCTGTTGTTGGGTGAGAATATATTATTACACGTTCAGTAACAAAATAAGTAAGAATGGTGATGGCGTCATCATCCATTATCATCACTAATCGTCACCACCATCTCCTCAATCTCATTGACCATTATGAGGATAATGCTCAATGAATCTCAATTTGCTCCTAATAGCTGCCCCACTCATCATTATCATCATCGTCATCTTTGACTTTTACTCCTTCTTCTTCTTCTCCTTCAAAATCCCTCTGAAGGCTTCAACCTCTCTTTCCCCCCCTCTCTGCTATTACTACTAGAACAACAACTACTAAAAGTAGTATAGTAGTATTTGCAGTACGTTGGTGCAAATGCAAAGCCACCGTCATCCGACACCCCTCTTGATTGCCGTGATGACGACGATGATGCCTCGTTATTAGCAGTGTTTGCTTTAACATCAGGAGACTTATCCTTCTCCTCTCCTCCTCCTCGAAAATAATACTCATTGAGAGCGTTCGGTGCAAAGAAGTACACACCAGCTCGATGATCAGGCAATCGAGCAGGGGCCGTGGATGAAAGCCAATACCATCCATCGCCGTCATCCCAAACAATACGACTGCCTTCGCCACGAATGATACCATGATTCCTTAAGAAGAGAAATCATAGATTAAACACAACAATTAGTGTAAGGTGTCACCCCTTTGCTTTTAGAGAACTACTACTCCAACAACTAATATTACTATTCCTACTATTCCGATTTCCAACTACTACTACTACTACTACTACTACTACTTCTCTAGTATTTTTAAGCACTACTTTCTTCCATTCTTAAGGTCGGTAATCTCCACTTCCTGAGGCCACCTCTCACATTGTCCTGAATCAATAGGTCGGTAGTAATAATACCACCAGCTTAATCGTTTGGAGGAGGTGGTGGTGGTTTAGCGATGAATTTGATCATAAACGTACAACGACGACTCCCATGATGGCTGCTGCTGCTAGTGGTGGTGGTGATATGGGGATGACAGCAATAGCTATCGTGGATAATTACACAATATTATTATTATTATTATTATCATTATTTGGAGCTTCTTATACCGTGTTCGAAATCCTCCTCCTCCTCCAACAACTGACGTTGTCGTCGTTGTCGTCGACTTCGTGCTGCTTCCCTGTCTTTCTTCTTATCCTCTTTTTCATGCCCTTGGCATGCGACATCATCGTTATCATCATCCTCATCATCCCTAGCTACTTCTTCACGACTCTCGCCCTTTATATCATCAGTGCAACAGAGTGCTGCCTTGTCCTCCTCCTTTGACTTACCAACAAGCTGCAAACGCGCCCACGGCAGCAAATGGGTCTGAAGGAATACTTCTCCCGTATTCATCACAACGTACTCATAGCCGTGGTTGGTCGTCCAGACTCCAGGAAGGAGGAGGATCTTCGATGATGATGATGATGATAGTGATGATGATGGTTGTGATGATGATGATGGTGATGATGGTGACAACGACGTAAGAGGAGGACGGTGGTGGTGGTTGTGCGTCTTCTTCGCCGTTGCAGCAACATCGATCTCAAGCACCGAATCGTCTACCGTGACGGCCATTGTGTGATGATGATGATGATGATGGTCACCATCATCATCATTATCGCAGCTTACCTCAGGGGATTCCGATCTCTGCAGAAAGAGAGTGGGAGAGCTGTTTATCTTCTGGCCCCCACCTCCTCCTCTTCTTCTTCCTCTTCTGCCTTTTTCTTCGGGGATAGCTTCTACCACATCAAGCACATTTGTGGTAACACTAGATTTCTGGTCTAGCAGCGATGATGGCAAGGTGGTGGGAGTGATAGTAGCTGCTGCTGCTGCTGCTGCTGGTGTTGTTGGTCGTGGTAGTGGTTGTAGTGCCTCATCATCAGCCTTATTATTAACAGGGTTGATGAGAACCGCAGAGGCCAGGTTTGCGTTACTAAGTCGTCGTGCTGCATGTGCAATATGCTGGCTGGTATTGTGGCTAAAACTATGTCCTAAAGAACGGTAGTTCTGTGATGGTAATGATGACGATGATGATGATGATGATGATGGCAGGGCAGCAGACGTCGTGGGGATACTACGAGCAAATTGTCCAGTCCCCTGATTGCCAATAGCAGCAGCATTGCACATATAATGGTCAGGGAGAGATAGATGATGTGTCACTGTTGGATCGTAACTTCATTTCGACTCGGACTTATGACCCCATAACTGCTGGTAAGGTGTCATTATTGTTTATTTTGTAACTCCGGGCCTTCGGTGGCTTAACGAGCAAAAATTTTTACATTATCTCCTAGTCACAATTCTTACATCAACACTGAACAATAAATAATCAGTTACGACCTCTTTCTTCAGGAACGAGGTCCCATTGTCCTCTTCCTCGATGTTCTCCTCCTCCAAACTGTCATCGTCTATGATGAAGTGAGCTGATGTTGGCCTCTCCTCCTCCATTTAACCCGTCGTAGTAAAGCCTTCGAGTGCCAGGCGGCAGTAGAAGAACACAAGTCGATCCCGAAGGCGGTTTGGTCCTTGGAATACTAATCAACAGGCCCGGTAGGGCACGTGCTACAACTCACGGCTGAGTCTGCCCTCCGGCCATTCTCCATTAATACGTGACTCTCCGGCCACGTTGTTGTTGTTGTTGTTGTTGTTGTTGTTGTTGTTGTTGTTGTTGTTGTTGTTGTTGTTGTTGTTGTTATTGGAAAATTTTGTTAGTCTTAAAAAGCCAAGAAATCCTGAAATCCTAGGAAATCCTAGGAAATCGGAAATCCATGAAATTTATTCATGAATTTCTGACTTTCGCAATGTCCGTGATGAGACAACATCCACTATGGAAATCACCTCGGTGAAAAAACATAGCTGGGAAGTAGTCAAGGATGCGAACAGAATAGGTCTAATCCTATTCACTACTAACTACGAACTGTCCCTCTTCTTCCGACTTGAGAAGTTGTGATCTTTGCTTATAGCATGCCTTTTCTACATTGCGACGTATCAACCAAAAACTACGGGTATCAAATTGGCTAATTCTCACTCTTGGATTGTCGCAAGATAAAAATACCATCCATTATTACAAGATTCCTCCTCGGAACAACGGAACATGTAGATACTCTTTTCCTGTCTCGGTCGGCAGTTCCGTGCATGGCTACCTACTCACCACATGCAGCACTGACATTTGCACAATCCCCAGTGTGTATGCTCTGCTCTTCCTCAGTTTCTATCAGAAAATATCCATACCGAATAAAGACGAAAATCACAAAAATAGTCTTTCGAAGTCTATGGCACGCGTCGACATGAAAATGCAAACAGCTGGAACGAAGAAATGTGTGATGATTCACAAACCACATGTATAAATAAGTACTTAAAGTGCATAACAACTATTATGATACATTGCATCCTATGTTTCGCTTGACCAAAGTTGCTACCTTGTTACCGCCCATGTGCTGCATGTTGGATTCGTAGAATGGATTATGGATGGTCGCCCAATCTGTTGCGCGTAAGGTGTTCACAGGCCGAGGCGCTACGTGCACAAGTAGGCAGGGGGGGGGAAAGGCACGTTTGCTTCCTTTTGAAGAGTTGTGTTTATTTTTATTAAAGATTATATTTTTATTAAATCGTGCACTGCGTAATCATTCGCGAAGCTTTCGCGAATGCCGCCGCACGTGGGGCAGCACACTTCCGGTGTGCTGCCATGAGTCCCGCCGGAACCCACGTGCCTATGCTGTATTAATATCTACGTTATCTATATTCTATATCCGCGACAACCCCTTTGTTGTCGCACGTGACTTGTGCCCGCGTAGTGGTACGCGCTACACCTCCCCCAAGTCACGTTGCTCCTTCCTTCCTTCCTTATTCCCTTAGACCTTCATCGCTTTCGGAACTTCACCAACCACCAGGTAATAGATTCCTCTCTAACCTTATCTCCTTTGTCGCTTACCCAGAACTCACCTTCGTCCTTAGGTTCGTGTCCATACCAGCCCTCTGCATCAAGGTCCCCCAGGACCTTATACCAGTGCTCAAAGGGTAAGTCGGGAACAGCTAGGTAGAGTAGCTGATATTTTCCGTCCTTTATTTTCATAGCTACCCTCTCCATATTTCGTAATCCAGGGTAGCCTAGATAGACAATCTTCATGCGCCAATCGTCGTTCACCCTGACCTTATTGTTTCCATATTCCACATCGAACTTAGGTCGGGGTCCTAAACAAGGCATTGCTCGCTCCCACACAGTAGGGTTTACTTTAACATCCTCTAGGAGCTTCTCACCGATATCATAATTCTTTAGGTGACTGATGTGGCGCAAGGTGACCCTGTTCCCATCATAGATGTAGTACTGCTTCCTCCCCTTCCTCTCGGTAACCTTTGCAACGCCACCCCAGAAGGGGTCTTGTTTATTTCTCGATCTCAGATTTACCTTGGCCCTAACATACTGTCCTTCCTTTAGAACTCGGCCATCGTACGGGACCTTCTCGTCTTCGCTCTCGGTATCGTCGTCGTTGTCGTCGCCTTCTTCCCTCTCCTTATCCTTGATACCTCCCCCAGACGTGAAGGTGTCGTTTACTAACCCTTGTATCTTGTCTGGTGTGGTGCTATTTATCCTGCTTAGGTTGGCTAAGGTGCGGTGGAGTCGCTCTACCTTGGAGTTGGACTGGGCATAGTATACAGGTGAGGCATCAATATTAGGGTGTGGTAGCTGTAGAAGAGAGGTCTCATTATCCACATGTAACTTCTTTGGTATCTTGTTTATGCTAACTTCATCAGGGATAGCCTGGAGCTCAGACTCCCAGGTACGGTAGCAGTTAGTAAGCCTCTGCTTATATAAGCCTTTGTTCTTCTTAGCAACGTTGACCTTGATAATCTTTTTAACCCAGCACTTTCCAGTGGCCACATCAACGAAGGTAAGGTAGTGATAGCCATCGTACTTATAAACATCAATTTGCACGATATCTAAGAAGTTCCTTGCTTTGATTTTCTTAGATGCACGGCTCTTGCTGGACTCCTTGGTGGCGACGCCTGCCGCCTTCAAGCTGGAGCACCTGCAGCCACGCAGGTATGTCCTTATCTCTTTTAGCTTGTAGGGCCAGTAGTAATGGTAGAGTAGAGCAGTGATATGGTTTTCTCCTACGTGTGCAGGTCCATGGGCGGTAAAGAGAAGGGCTCCCCTGGTCCGCCGTGGCACGTAGGTACGCCTAACATTATTAGTGTATACATATATCCTATCACTAAGTACCTCATGCTTGTGTTTGTATTTATCCAGGTGTTCTTGAAGGTGCTGGAGCTCCTCTGGCTCAGGCAGGAAGTCGCCGTCCTCGAAGGTAATCGCGTTAACCATAGGGGTGACCTGGGTAGGGACTTTCTTTTCGAACAGCCTGCTGAAATAGTCAGCAAGCTGCTTGTCTCCTGGTGCGTAGACCACTGTCCTCTTGTCCCTAAACTCTTCCGTGTCCGCCCTCATAGCTGCATACTCATCGTTAGGCGCTTCGAGCTTGCGGTCGATGCCTAGGAGGGGCTTGTGGTCAGTCATTAAGGTGAAGCTGGGCACCGACAGCAGGTAGTATCTTAGTTTCCTCTGCGCCTCAGTCATGGCTTTATACTCTCCTTTTGTAGGGCTGTACTTGGCCTCAGCTGCTGTGCAGGCCCTGCCCCACACCCGTATGATCTGCTGGTCTTGGGTAAGTACAGCAGCCATACCTAGCTTAGACCAGTCTGTCCATAGGGTAGCTGGTCTAGTAGTGTCTAGCTTAGCATTCAATAGGGTGTTGCTGCATAACTTTATTAGGTTATCGAAGTGGGCATCAAGGCCAGCCTTGGCCCACACCTTAGCGAAGCTGAGGCCTACAGAGTTCTCCTTCCGGTAAGCAGTAGTAAAAGCAGCTGCAGTCCTAGCGTAGGTAGGGGAGAACCTACGTAGTATCCAAGCTGCAGTCTGCAAGAATGACTTTAACTCCTTTGCATTCTTAGGTTTAGGGGCTTGCTGTAGTGCTGCTACTTTCTCGGGGTTTGGGGTGATGCGGCCTTGCTCCAGGTAATATCCACACCACTTGATTCTTGTAGCTAGGAATGTACACTTCTGCAGTCTAATAGTAAAACCGAAGTGTGCAAACCTAATAAATATATTTTCCAGGAGGAAGATCTGAGCGACGACTGTGTTGGTACATATTATGTCATCATCCACATACACAAACACAAACACCCACAACACAGACGCCATCCCATCATGTGTGTATGCCCTGTAGTTCTGACTACTGAACGCATCCCCTGATATGCTTAGGCCGTAAGGGAATACGACGAAGTGCCACTTCCTGTGCCTGCTGGAGAACGCGGTAATGGGGCGGGAGGTTTTGTGGATGGGTGTCTGCATGTATGATTCATTTTTATCTAGGGAAGAGTAGTATTTGTATCCTATGACGTGTTCAATAACGTCATCTATCCTTGGTGTAGGTGTCTGGATCCTCTTTATTACTCGGTTGTGGCGGATGAAGTTGTGCGCCAGGCGGAAGAAAGGGTAAGTAGGTTTCTTAGCTAGCACATGTCTCACGTTCCATGGTGAGTTGCTTGGCTCTATCTTCCCTTCCTTTGCCCATTCATTGATCTGCCACTCTATCTTTTCCCAGTCCGCTTCCGGTCGCCTATGTTCTGGGTCATTGATGATGCACTCTTCGTATCCCTTCTTTAGCTCGATCTTTACTGGGGTAAGCTTGCTGGAGGGCTTCGTCGTCGGCTTGGTGATGTCAGAGTACTTCTCGTTTAATATTTTATTAATGTACTTTTTGCCTTTGTCGATATCCCAATCATCAGCTGGGGGGGTCTTGTCCAGTAGCTCCGTTATCTGTCGGATGGTCTTGCCGGGGTTCTTCTTCCGTAGCTCGGTAGGTGTAGGTAGCTTGTTGTCCGCTAGGTCCATAAACTCTAACGCATTAACGCTTGACTCAGAGG
Organism: Bigelowiella natans CCMP2755; assembly: GCA_000320545.1. Taxonomy (NCBI): domain Eukaryota; phylum Cercozoa; class Chlorarachniophyceae; genus Bigelowiella; species Bigelowiella natans. Next base: position 18,648 of record ADNK01001323.1, on the reverse strand, counting down.
TCCACTCGTCAAGCCGTATCATGTTCTGGCTGATGGTCCTGCCTGACTTCTTTGGCAACTTAGCAAAGTATATCTTGTGATTGTAGAATGATATGATCCCCCCTAATTTTTCTAGGGCATCCTGTCCGAGGAGTAGTCCACTAACTGTAGTGTGTATTTTCTCTAGCTGCCTGATCCGGGTCCTGCCTGTCTCGTAAAGGTCCATGGCTTGCTTTATTATAGCTAGCCATTTGAGCTTGTCGTTTTCGGTGGGGTTAGGGGTAAAGTCGCAGAGTATACTCCTAGCGTTCTTCCACCACCTCCTTGCCTCACCTCTTTTCCCGTTGTATTTCGTTATCATAACCGGTGCTGTTTTAACAGACATGAACTGGGTGTTCCGCTGTACCGGCTGCTGCTGCTTGACGGTGCTCTGGGTCGTCCCCCGCGAGGCGCCCAGACCCCCGTCGTTCCTAAACAAAGCTGCCCACTCTGGAGGTAAGTCTGCTTCGTAATCCATGATGTCCTGCATGATAGCTGCCCAAACATCATGTGTCTGATACTTGTATTCTATCGATACTTTCAGTTTGGCGTAGTTGCTCGCCCTGGGTCGCAAGGCTCGTAATGCCATTACGACCTTCTTGCTTTCGGCGGCCACGTCCTCGTCGTCCGCCTCGTAGAAGTTCTCCAGTGCCTCTGCTGCTGCATCTGCTTTCTTAATCCCGGGTGCTGGTCCCGGCGGTGCCTGTGGAGGTGTTCCTCCTCCTTCCTTAGCGTCCGTATCGCCCTTCCTTTCCTGTTTCTGCTCGTGCCCTTGCACGGCCTGCGAGCCAAAGTCCTGCTGTTCTTCTAGCTGCTGTGACATTGTTAGTCAAATCGTTTCCCGTGTGTGGAAGCCAAAGGTTGTTGCGCGTAAGGTGTTCACAGGCCGAGGCGCTACGTGCACAAGTAGGCAGGGGGGGGGAAAGGCACGTTTGCTTCCTTTTGAAGAGTTGTGTTTATTTTTATTAAAGATTATATTTTTATTAAATCGTGCACTGCGTAATCATTCGCGAAGCTTTCGCGAATGCCGCCGCACGTGGGGCAGCACACTTCCGGTGTGCTGCCATGAGTCCCGCCGGAACCCACGTGCCTATGCTGTATTAATATCTACGTTATCTATATTCTATATCCGCGACAACCCCTTTGTTGTCGCACGTGACTTGTGCCCGCGTAGTGGTACGCGCTACAAATCGAAGCTACGTGCGTGTATTTGAATGACTACGTGTGTACATTAGACGAAAAACAACCCAACCGCCTGCAAGCGCTGGACAATGCAGTATACTATGTTTGTAAGCATACGCTAGATGTGTAGTGCACAGTATGTATGCTAGTATGTTCACATGTAGCATGTAGCTTGATATGTCACGACTGCTACATAAGTAAGCAGATGGCATAGTCCAGTCAATATATTGTCATAAATTAAAAATGCACCACTTCCATTTATTTGGTTAGTATGATGAAGTATCACAGCAGGCATCTGAAATATAACTAGATAAGTGTCTTTATGTAGCACTTTATAGCTGCCATTTAGTCCTGAACTATTTTAATTTATATTTCGATTCACTTGTTGAAATTGATGGGAGCTGAGAATGGAAATCTTGTCCGCTCTTTCCTTACGTACCCATTGCCGCATGGATAGCTTAAAATCTGACTTCAGTTCCTTGATTGTTAACAGCAAATGACAGATAAACACTTACTATAACCCGTACATGCTCATGAAGATACAAGAGAAACTACTAGACTACGCTAGATGTGGTTGGTCAAAAATTAATGAGATATCTCCGAACGGCTATCATTACCCTGTACCACCGTGAGCAAGATTTTGCCTCAAAGTAAGATGAGAAGACGCTTTTTCCATTTATGCCTACGTTTTGTTGCTGTAAATCTTCACGGAGAACTCAATTGACATGTAACAGATTAAAACCTGCATATACGTCCCTGAAAAGAGTCCAAAGAGCAGCCTTGCACAGTCGAGAGCATGTTTTGATAGATTTCTGTCGCATGTTGGCCCCCTATTCACAACATCTTCAGAGAATAAACGTTGGAAACCAATGCATTTAGCCACAAAGTCGTATATGGAACGGAAAAAGATTTCTACAGTGATTAAGATAGCGACATTACCTGCTTACGGCCAGTAGTACCACCGAGCACTTCCACTGCTCCGCCTTTGTACCAATTCAGCGCTAATCCACATGCTGATGGAGATCTTCTGATATCATTTGATACTTTTCTTCCCATTTCTCCTTTTCTTCTTTTTATCTGCTCCTTATCATGTTGGCTTTCTGACCTGATTCTCTTATTTTTTCTGCTAGTCTCCTTGCTATGACTATGGTAATCATTCCTGATGTTTGCCAAACTTCGCGGATACTGTCGGTTGCATATTAATAATCGTGGAGGTGTCGATATCTTCTCATCCTTCTTCTTCTTCTTCTTCGATTCCAGACTACTTGTACTGCTACAGCTCTTCCCTCTCGTACTCCTACTCCCATAATTACTACTACTACTACTACTACTACTACTACTATCAAGGCCACTCTTTTTCTGAAAGGAATGATGATCGTTACAATTAACAACTCTTTTCCACAGCGCTCTTTCTATAGCGTTTTTTGCCTATGTATAGCAACCAAACGCTACTTAACAATTGGCGTCCACTAGACTTGTTTGTCATTATATGCACAAAATCTCTGTCTTAGTATACTTTGAAGACAGAACTATGGGGAGGGAGGAGGAATAGGAGGAGGGATATGATGGCGCTAGAAGCAGAAATGCAGTGGTTCTAATGTGAACTGAAAACGTGGATGATGACGACAATTCTCATCTTCATAAACATCTTTTATTATAAGAACAACGTAGCTACAATACCACCACCACGCATACCACTTCAACGGAGGCATTGTGCGGCTTTGAGACGACAATTGTGCTGATCTTTATTGGACCCGTAATTAGATTTGCAAGCAGCCCGCCCTGGCATCCGCAGAATAACCACTTTGCAATCTTGTCGCTACAACTCATCGATAAAGTTCTCAGCTCCTAATTGATGACAAATTGAAAGATATCAGCTTTAGTATAATAATGATGAGAATAAGTAAAAGAAGAAGAAGACGAAGAAGAAGATAGTGATAATGAATAAGAAGTAACGGAAGAAATCGACTCTTGACTATAGGTAGCAGTAGCAGTAGTAGTAGTAGTAGTAGTAGTAGAAGTAGTAGTAGTAGTAGTACACGTGACGATGATGCTGGCGATAAACTACCTTAGGAATATCACTTCTGCCTGATTTCAATCTTGGAACCCTTAAAGAATGTATACTATGGTTAATTCCTTCAGTTTTTCGAAACTGGGAGGGTACTAAGGACACCAATTTTTGTCCCGAGATATAAGTGTCCATCTCGCTTAATTTTAGATTTCAATTTGAAAACTACATTACTATTCTGTGATATTCCAACTCTGTTTTCGGTAACTAACGAAAATTATTTCGATGTTTTAAAAATATGTGCGTGCGTGGGTGAGTGAGAGAGTAACTGTGAGTGTTACATTTGCTAAATATTTATCTAACTTGGGCAATACCCGATGAGCTGCCTTTGCACATCTTCCCTCCCCACTCTTCTGACTGTCCTCCGTAGATTTATTGAGTCGTCATCAAGCAGAATCTTTGCTCCAGTTTGGTTCAAATTAGGGTGCTGTTGTTGCTGTTGTTGGTGATATTGTTGTCTTTGTTCTTGCTGCTGCTGTGAGCTTGATGATGAGGGTTCATCGACTATCCCCTCCCTGCTGTCTGGTTTTTTCCTTTTGTTCCCAATTCCCAACTCCTTCCTCTCTTCACTGTTTCCTCCAGTTTTGCTGATACTCGTTCGATGATAGATCGATGCGTCTCCACAGGGCGGCTGAGATATGAAAAGATGAAAACGGATGCCATCTGCTATGCGATAGTAGCACTGCCTCTTGTTCAAGCCGTCTTTTGAAGAAGGAGAAGGTGGCGATTGTGGAGGAGGAGGAGGAGGAGGAGGAGGAGAAGCGTAAGCCGTTTCTCCTCTAGAATCGATATTCTCAACTTGAGTAGCTTTTACGAAATTCTCAGATTGTGAGGCTCCTCCTCGATGTGCTGCTTTCCTGATATCTTCTAGAAGATAACGAACGAAGGCACGTCGAACGAGCGACTCGGCGTGGAGATCATTCAGCGTCTCTCCGTTCTGTTTGTTGCCAAGAATAATTGTTGTAAGATAAGATATGGTAAGAGGTAAAGGGCTTGTGCTAGAACTCAAGCTACTTCCCACTAGTACAAAAGCGATTCTCCACGTGTTCGTACTACATAATACTACTACTACTGCTACTACTACCGGATTGATGTTTTTCCTCCCAACACATTTGGTGCCCGTTGCAATGGAGATAACGTCAGATGATAGAATGCTTCCGGATTCTCCACACTCATGAGTTCGTATAATCCCAGCCAGAACTGTCCATTCTTGCCGCTGGGGCTTTCCTCGCCTCTCCAGCTTATCGTACGCATCCTGGATGACATGGGAAAAACAGGGGGTCAAGAGAGCTTGCAAAATCGTTCGGCTGTAGTGACCATAACAAGGGAGGCGACGGTCTCTGCAAAGCTAGTAGTTGATGATGACGAGACTAAAGATGGTGATAATGCTGCTTCTTTCTTCTGCGCAAGAATCGGGCTCCTCGTTGCATCATCGACCGAAGAAGCCATTGTGGCGTTGTCGTCGTCGTCGTCGTCGTAGTCGTACGTGATGAAATGTTGGATGTCGCATAGATATTTTCGCCTTATAATTTACAGAAGAGACAAGTCTATTGTCGCATGATTGGTTTTGCCTTACACTTTGCAGAAGACAGTATGTCGCATGGGCGTTTTTGCCTTGGATTTGTCGGGTTGTTCTTTCTTCCGACGATTTCCAGATCCAGTCAGTCCCTCCGCCACGTGCATCGTGCACTACCGACTGCTACTATGCCGATCCAGTGGCGCCAGCAATGGCGTCGATGGAACACTGTATGGATTATAAAGAAGGAGAACCGTTTAGAAGGGGGAGGAGTAGGTTTAGGGTTATACAGAAGGGTTTGGAAGGAAGTTGGGATGAGAGAAATTCTGTTTTGTTTTCCTACCGTCACTTGCTTTGTTATAACTGTTGTTATTATTAAGGCCTCACCAATTCATCCGAAAATTGGGCTTGCAAAGACCCTCTATCTTCTCTATAGCTATACAACAGAACTCATATGGTAAGATGGTTACATGCAGCAGCAGCCCCCTGGCATTTTTGTGCTTTTCTGCACGTTGCTTGTTCTTCATCAATGTTACTACTACTACTACTACTACTACTACTACTTCTTCTTCTCAGGTGGTTGCGTGCTCCAGGGGTGTGGTGTCTACAAGCTATCCGGCTGATGATGTTTACTGTGTTAATGCTCCCTGGGTTCGTGCCTCCTTTCATCCACTTCCTCACCTCTCCGGCAGTGCGCAAGAACATTCCATACGGAAAGCTATTCAGGCAGCAGCTTGATATATACGTTCCAATTCATGAAACCGATGAAGTTAATTATAGCAAAGGTGGTAAAGATAGTACCAGTGACAACAAATCTCCGGATGATAGTGAAGTGGGATACCCTGTTGTCATCTTCATCAGTGGGGGGGCATGGATTATCGGGTAATTTCTCCCCGCCTTCTCGTTCCTGCGTAATCATATTAGGATTTTATTATTTTGTTGATAATCAATATTATAAAGTAGCGTTGATGTATTCTTCCTTCATCATGATGATGGTCATATTACTGCTTCCTGTAGGTACAAGGTGTGGGGCTTCATTATGGGGCAACTTCTTCAGAGAAACGGTACTGCAGCAATTACTACTACTACTACTGACAATGGTCGAGTATAAGAATGGATGTATGTTGTTGATATACCACCGTGATACTTATCACTACTACTACTACAACTACTACTACTGTTACTACTGTATATATATATATATGTATGTATGTATGTATGGTGCAGGTGTGATTTGCGTTACCAGCGACTACAGGAACTTCCCCCAAGCTTCCATCAATGATATGATCGAGGATGTGGACGACAGCATCGAGTTGTAGCATGAATGACAACGACGATGACAACGAAGATGATTATATGCTATAGAAAGAGAGAGAGAGAGAGAGAGAGAGAGAGAGTAGAGAGAGTAATGGTAGCAGTCTCACTAGTAAGACAAAGAAATTATACTCTCTTGGAGTTTCCGAGTCTCTCGTAAAAAATTGGCTGCAATCCCCCCTTTATCTACTGAATATTCCCACATGATTCTTCTCACTGATTTCTAGATGATTATTAACTTTTATTAGTTGGATTCTTAACAACATCGATAAGTATGGGGGTGATAAAAACAAGGTCACACTAGTCGGCCAGGTGATAATTTAGAAAGGATAAGAGTAATGTGCATGATACAGCTGCAGTTGCATCAACTGTAGGCCTACGATTCAGTTTGAAACAACTGAGAACACTCAGATATGGCAGTGTTGGAACGCACGTGACAGTAGATATACGCCATTCTCTCAATTATTAACACAATGCTCTCTTTCTTAGTCTGCAGGGGCACACCTCACAGCATTGCTTCTTTTGCATAAAATAACAAAAACAAAGATAGGTATGTACATATGTTCCAGATATTATAACATATATATATATATATATATATATATATATATATATATCCGTCTGTGTGTGTGTGTGTGTGTGTGTGTGTGTGTGTATTCGAGAGAAAGCGAGGTGGGGATTGTACTGTATTTAGCAGAATCATAGTCGTTCTTGACGTTATCATCGATGCCATATTTTGATGGTGTTCTCCTCCTCCTCCTCCTCCTCCTCCTCCTCCTCCCCCAATAGAAAGGAAGGAGTCTGGTGAAGGTGGTCATCATCATCGCTGGGGTCTTAGTCACATCAAGCACTGGATCGGTACACATTCACACTGTAATGGGGAGGAGGAAGAAGAAGATGATGATGATAAAGACGATGAAGATGAAAATAACGAAAAAGTTGTAGTTGTAGTGGAAGTGCACTCAGCTCGGCTGCTAAGTAGAAAGAACCAACAACTCTTCGTGTAGGAGGGGAGGAGAAAGGAGGAGGAGGAGGCTATTTGCCGATTATCTGTGAAGAAGAAATAACATGAGAAACCATAGTCATTACTGTCTATTTAGTGATGTGTTTCTGTTGGTTTATATTATGTTTATTTTTATTATTATAATTATTATTATTTCGAACAAGGTATCTCTGGTCCATACGATATCCCATCGCTTATCCCTTCACTCACACATAGAGGTGATTACTTTCCAAGTGTATGTATGTAGCCCTTGAATCAAGGAAGGGATTTAGAAGTCAGTAGTAGAGTCATGAGACTGATGTTACCAACACTAAACAAACAACTAACAGTATGCCAATAAATGGATTGAATAGGCCTTCACAAGCGGATCCTGTCTGCTCTGTTTGATGATTTGGAGCAGCAGTCGCCGCTACATTTCTTAGAAAAGCACAAGAAACACATCGATGCTGAAAGTGCCAAGGTGCTGCTGTCGTAGCATATCATGCTACTAGAAGCCAATTAACACTAATACGAATTGATATTATCATGATGCACGTTTTTATGCATTAGTACGACGGATAATGAGTAGTCTCTCTGCCCGTCATCATCATCAATGCATGACCACTCATTACTATATCATTTAGAATCCAATATCTAATTCTATCTCTCTATAATCATTTCCTCCTCATCGTCATCAGGCCAACGTCTTGCCGCAGATGCACCTATTTCACGGCACTGCTGATACCACTGTTAGCTGCGAGCAGTCAGTAAATTTTGCCAACGCTTGCACAAGAATTGGCCTCAAAGTAGATGTCACCATGTGAGTACCATTAATTGAAGGAAGATAGTGTTCTTAAAGAGTATTATAAACTAAATTGAATTGTGCAGATGCTCTCTGCTACAAAGGGAGCAAAGCAAATATTACGAGGAAATGCTGCATTAAACACGGCTGCTTCGTATGGTTTGCGTATGGTTAGGTTCAAAGGGAAAAGCCACACAGATCCGATATTAGAGGATGCTGTGGTAATTATGATATTTTTCAAGTTTATGATTGATGACGCACAGAGGAGAGAAGAGACAGAAGGATAGATTAAAAGAATAGAAAATCATTAGGGCATATATTCTTACTGTTTATTACGTTTCCCTTTAATGTAAATATTCGAGGGTTTGAATATGATAGCTTGTTGAATAATTTTGATTCTCTCTCCTTTTGTTTTCATATATTGCCCATTTTCCGAAGTCTGGGTCAGATCTTTTGACGAAACAAATGCTGCAAATCGTACGAGGAAATACGCAGAAGGATGTTCCACAGAAACAAATATGGAACCTTCAACCAAAATTTATGCTTCGGATGGCACGATGGTGTAATCCATTCTAGTAGCTTAGCTGTCGCCTGCACATAAAGAATAAAATGTCTACACATGTGAGCAGCAATGTTATTAAAATGAATTGTGTGCGGCAGTCTATGCATGTAGATCGAAAGATCTGATTCACACTTCTAGAGTTGCTCATCGTTGTCTGTTCTGTCTGCACGTAAGCAAGTGGACATAGCGGACGTGCACATCCATCATGCGGTGCGTGCATTGCACACGCTATGTATCATCGCTGCATCGGCATCTTCTCGCCATGCGTGACGTGTCGCACTATGAGACGGATGTAATGAAGAATTAAATTTTTTCAATGGTCATCCTGATGTAGCTGTGCAATCAGCAATGCAGCGGCTACAGCGCTAATGTTACATCTGTTGGTTTCTGCTACAATGTGTTTCATGCATTTGAAAGCGTCCTCATGCGACCGATGTTGCCGCGCACTGCGCGCAGCAGTTCTGGAGTCCTTTTCAGCCTTTACGTGTCGCACTATATAGCGCATGTACGTGTGGCGTCACGTGGCCACGACCGTGTGTGCATCACATTGACATGTAGATGCACAGCTAGACAGGCACCGTGCCGTACGTCCAACATTTGTGTGCAATATGAAAGGCTATTTGATGTAGATGTTCTGATGCATGACGCTGTGTAGCCATGCAACTACGAGCATGCGTGAGTCGCATGTTTAGCGCATTCTTGTGCTGTCATTTGTGCCATGTGTAGCACGTGCTAGCGTGGGCAATCATCAAAACGTCACGCATTATTAATAATGATAATCATATATTAACTTCTAGATATGAATTCCTCAGTCAAAGATCTATCCTATACACATCTATTTTGTATCAGTTCTTAATGCAGTAGTATTTTCATGTATTTCTTGCTTTTTGCTAATTACTTTCCTATTATTTGTTGTTTTCTTTACAAGGTCTCTCCAACGAAAGTTCTGTGTTCTGTTTGGTGATTGTTAGAGACTGGATAATAAATAAATATATATATATATATATATATATATTACATGTATAATGTCTTTCTTGCTTGGTATTTGCAATGGTAATGAAAACGGTGCCGGCCATGAAGGTGTGTAGCGATAATCTACTCAACTCCGCTGCATGCTTCAATAAGTTGAATTACTGTGTAGACTACTGATACATTGCTGCTGCTGCTTTGTGCTACACGTATGCATAGAACTGGTGGTGGATGAACGAATATATCCTTTTCCCCTTCCTTATGATGGAAAATGATAATACATGACAGGAGAGAATGAGAGAGAGAGAGAGAGAGAGAGAGAGAGAGAGAGAGAACACGGGAGAGGAGGCACTGCAGATTGGAGGATAACGTATTGATCAAAGGCACCACAGGTTGGTTCTTTCGTCTTGATCCTCTTTCACTTGTTGTAGAGGCTCTACAATTTGGAATCCTTTGTAGAGATCGAACAGGAACTTCGCATCCTTTGATTCTGTGAAGAATAAGCGAGAGGAAGAGGAGACCAATGAATACTCGATAACAATTCACAAAAACGCCAAGATGATCATACCACAATATTATATATACCAGATGAAGGAAGGCTGTCGTTTTGACATTATGTCAGTAAAGAACCTTTTGTTGCCCACGTCTGGAACTCATTATAAGTAATCTTGGTGTCCTTGTTAGTGTCAGCATGCGACATAATGTGGCTCGAGAAATCATCCTGTATCCAACGACCAATGATTATCATGCGACATAATGTGGCTCGAGAAATCATCCTGTATCCAACGACCAATAATTATCATCATAATCATTACTATTACTACTACTACATATGAGTAGTATACAACCAACCGCTAAGAACTGAAGGCAGTTATCCATCGATTGCCCTTTGAGTTGTGGAAAGGACTAAATGGTAACACACCGCCAACGTTATCGTTTTACCAAATAGGAGTGGGTGCACATGTTACTTCCATTAATATTTTGCACACGAACATATTCGTAGACACGACAATCAGAAAGTATATTATATATATATATATATATATACACATATATATATATATATATATATATATATGTGTGTGTAAAGAGAGACTTCTCCCAGCTCCTGCTGCTTTGCTACTACTGATTGTGTTTTTCCTACTACTACTAATGCTACTAGTACTAAAAGTACTACCGAGTATATCTCATTCAGCCTCTCCTTCTGGGCTGTTTGCATGTAGTCATCGAACCCGTCGTCATCATCGTTCACTCGCACCAAAATCTGGTGAGAACCACATAACAACCCAGAATTATCATCATATGACTACTACCAGAGCCTATTATAACGTCGTGTCGGTGTGGTTGTCTTACAGCACGATGCCACTCATCGAACAGATTCATCTCTTTGTCTGCCATCATTTCAGCATTCCTGATAATAAGAACAAAGTCATCATAATGGTAAGATGATGATCACGAGGAGGGGAGTAAGTCGTCGAGATGTGAGCTGTTATTATTATCATTATTATTATTATTACATTTTAATCTGTTTGTATGTCCAGAGATTCTCGCGGGTGACGAGCAAAGCGTGTATCATCTTCCTATTAAGTAGGTGGAAAGTATGCACGTATTGTCATCTTCGCAACCGCCATTATGTTGCTGTAATAATAGTACTCAAGAGAAAATGCAAGCATAACGTGAAATCTAAGGATGTTACAGGACCTCAGCTCATCCTTCTCAACGACTCCATCTCCAGAAAGATCGCAAGATTGGAAAACTGTTAGAATGTTCAAGATGAGTTTGGCCTAAACTTGGTCGTAAGCAGAAGTCTCGTAGTAGTAAAGTGATAAGATGTGAATGACCAAAGTTGAGTCTGCTCTTTGGTTCAGCAGTATCAGATCCAATCGCTGCAATGCCGGCGACAAATTCCTCAAACGACACCTTCCCGTTGTCGTTCTGATAGGAAAGAGAGAGAGAGAGAGAGAGAGAGAGAGAGAGGGAGAGAGGTGTTCACGGGGAAATACTTATGCATGAAGTCGAGGAATTGATTTCGTTGCAAAATGTGGATGAAGGAATTATATCTATCTACCGTATCCAGGGTGTTAAAGAAAGACTGAACAACACTGTCGTCAGTCACCCCTAGCTCTCGCATTGCTCGGGCGAACTGGGTTAGGCTCATGTTGCCCTGTTTGTCGGAATATCGAGAAAATGCGTGTAAGTCTTTCTTCACTCCTAGAACATCTGATAGGCAACATTATTGTGTACGACACCGAATTAACAAACGAATGTTCTTTTATCAGTTGTAGACAATGTCACATGCAACAAGATGGATGATGACCTCCAGGGAGAAGCCCCCTCATATCTAAGGCAGTCTTCTTCATTTCAGCCTGAGCATAGTTGTTGTTATTATTGCTCCTCCACAATCCGGTGGCAGCAACAGTGAGGGTTGTTCCGGTGGCGGCCAAGAGCTTTTTGGGCTGCAAACGTAAAAGTCGAACAGCGAGACGAATCATAGTGTGGTGGTAGCAAGGAGGCAAGTGGTTTGGACTTTGGTTTCCGAGAGAGAGAGAGAGAGAGAGAGAGAGAGAGAGAGCAGCAGCAACTGTGCTATCTGCCCTGTTATTTGGCCGGTTCGGTCACGATTAGCTTCATTTAACTTGGCGCAGGTATGAATCGTCAGCATTCAAGCCTTCCCATTCTCAGCAAGCAGGGGGTACTCGAATCGAAATGTACCCCCCAACCCCAACGCGTAGCCAGACGGAAGGGATGGTTTTGGGGGTAAAAGGGGTTCCAGGAGAGCTTCTTGCATGAGGCAAATCTTTGTTAAAAAGTCGCTTAGAAAAAAAACCCTGCATTTCATTCAATTTATTCAAAATTCGTTCGGAATTGTTCTAGGAGATTGCTGATGCTGTAGTTTGGTGGTACTTTTTGGAACAACAACAACAACAAAAACAACACTTCTACGAGGGGTACTTACATGTACGATCACTCTTCACAGTGGTTGTCGTCGAAGTGATTATTGTGTCATTGTTGTTGTGCACTTGTTGTCACGATTAGGCTTTTATTAAAGCCGAAAATTACCACTGCAGTCAGGATCAACGTGGGAGTAACTAACGACTGCGACGACAACGACGCTCAAACGGTTGACGACAACCACCTTGTGCCCACATCGTTCAGGAGGGGGGGGTTTGATCGAGGAGGAGGAGGAGGAGGAGGAGGAGGAGGAGAACACTCCATGTGGAGAATTGGCATGCAACAGATGGGGAGGGTAGCCAAGTCGCTTCGTCAGCTTGGTTACGCCGTGGTCGATGGTGTCGTAGAGCCGTCAGTGGCCAAAGGGCTCAAGGCAGAGATACAAACACTCAAATCTGGGAATGTTATGTACAAAAATGCTACCCATATTGTTTCGCGTGACGGTAATACTCACTATCTGGAGAAGTCTCAAATTTTCGAATGGTAGTAAGCAAGCGAAGCAACAATTGAAACCGTATCGCTCTTGTTACACCCACGTGCAATTTACATAACAGGGACACCATGCACCCTTTATGGGAAAAGCACGTTGACATTATCCCGACAATCGATGTGCTTCACAAGGACACGTCTCTTGTCGATTGTCTCAACGAGCATATCCCTGGTTTAGATCTTGAGTCTCAAGTAAGTATCATACCCTTCTTCCACCATGGATGAAATTGTGTTTATTATGATGACGATAATGATCATAACGGACTCTTCTCCCATTTTTTCATCCTTGTCCCTGAAATTCTGCCATTTTTATTTGTCATGAAAACTCCTCCTGTGCAGTCACGTGATATAATATATTTTAGTATATATATATATATATATATATATATATATATATATTGTGTGTGTGTGTGTGTGTGTGTGTGTGTGTTTGTGTTATTTACCTTAGACTCTTAAAGTGCAGCACAACGCAGGGTCTGGGGGCTGCTTCCCCATACATTTTGATACAGATCCGGTTGTTCGATGAAGGATTCTTTGTTGCGCACAGAATTAATAACACTATAATAATCTAGATGATCGTTGTCGTCGGTCGTTAAGTTTTAGCAGCATTAGACGCGTCGGACAGCAGATCCAAACACCCATTTAATATAGACAAACCATGACAGAACTAGTGTCAAAGATTTTCTTCGCCTTTCCTACAATTACCTGATAACCTAACATATATTGTAAGGGACTAGACGGGAGGGCGGTGACAGCGATCTTATATCTCAACGAGCAATGGGAACCCTCTCACGGAGGGCACATCACACTGTATTAATAATTACAGAATCTGATCACGATATTAATGTAGTTGATAGTCCCAGCCATACCAACACCGACACTGTGAGAATATGTTTGATCATGACAACATGCGTCTTTGTAGCCTGCAGTAACGACGATGAATAGTATGCATTTTTTAGGTATCCATGGCCGTACGAGAAAGTAGAGGTTCTTCGCATGTACTTAAAAATATAAAGATAAATGCAGGATGGGGAATTGAAACTGGAGTGTATGGCTTCCCATTTGACCTGTTTCTCATCCTCCTCCTCTCCTCTAAACTCTCTCTTGTCCTGTCTTTTCCTAGATCGAACCTATTTTTGGAAGATTGGTTATGTTCAGCTCTGCACATATGCCGCACCGCGTTACGCCATCAATTGCAACGGAAAGGCAATGCCTTACTGTTTGGATCTCACGCTCTATCACCTCCACGGTTAAGAAAGATGAGGCAAGGAAAATGGAGAAGGACGCTGTTCGCAGTCTTATAGCCCAGGGAGATATGGTTGTATTCTATGCTCATTACGACAGTTAAAAGACGAAGAGGAAGAAGAAAAAGAAGAAGCGAGTCGAAAGACCTATTGTTAAATTGATAACGTTTGTCGTCTATTGTGTCATCTTTTATATCCATCAGCTCTAACAACATGCATCTCTTTAAGGCATCGTTCAAGTCTTTCATGCATCCATTGTGCAGACGGCTGCTTGCCAAAGCTATGCTGTCCCAGGTGGGGGCTAAAATCCAACTTTTGCACAAACAATGATCCGATCAGCAGCAACGCTTTTCATTTGACCACCGTGACCATATTCTTAGCTGCTACTGCTGCAATCTCATGAGCTCATTCCCTACCACAACTTTGATCTAGGAATGGGAAAGAAGTATTGTAGAGGCGCACGATGAAGGCCCAGCACGAGAGGCAGCATTGATGAGCTACCACAACAATGTCAGTCAGTGCGTGTTTCTTTCCCAGAAAGAATATATCTGCAGATTGTGATGACAGAATACAAGGAGGAGGAGGAGGAGGAGGAGGAGGAGGAGGAGGGAATTAGTAGTAGTCATCCGAATACAGCTGATAATGGTGCTCATCAATTGACGTGTACATACTATGGATGTCGCACCGCAAAAGTTGCTTGCTTATTGCTTCTATCACTAGGTTCTCGTTCTGCGGAAGATATTCCAGAAGGTATTGCCTCGTCTCGAAGAATATATTAACGATCCGACTGCGAAAAGTAAATTATATTTGGACAAATATGATGAGGAGGAAGGAGGGGAGAAACTTGTATGGTTTTAGTCATACTTCCAGTTCTTATTGGATACAGGGGCATCCTTCATACTTATTAATTAAAGTGACGAAACAACCATCCGCACCCTTTAAACTAATCGCGCAGATGCATAGCGATGTGTGCATATATCACCATTTTGTATGTGCTGATCTCGTGTCCAAAGCTCTCGCACACGCATGTGACTAAGAGCTATCTCATTATTTAGAACACCTGCTCTTTGATCACACATTTTGGTACGCATGCGTTTTGCTTTGATTTAAGACATGTACAGCACAACATGTCTAGGCGTGTGCATGTAGTGCAGCCACCAGCGCTTTGCTAGTTTGTGCCAGTCATCTAGTCATGTACATGCACATGATATAGCTCATGGAATTGCACGTCACAAAGGCATGCAATGTACGACCAAAGTAGCATGTAAATGATAGACTACAGGATGATCGATTGTTCCTGAAAACATATCACCTCTGATGTGACAGAAATACTTTCAATAAGCATGATACACAATCTGAGTGCTAAATACGTAGTAGCTGCAACATTTCACAGCTACATTGGGATGATAATTGAACAAGTTTAATGATGCTTCTTTATATTAATTGCATCCGTTTCACATGGACATATGTTTGTGTGTGCGCATGTATATCGACTGCTCCGTGGCATGCTAGCTCCTTTGTGAATGTGCATACAAAGCTGAATGAGCACATGATACTATTGTTAATGTTGTTTTCAAGTGGGAGGGGGGCACACGGCAGCTAGCTACGCGTTTTCGCGTACGTAGCGGCGTTGTTGCAGCAATGACCTACAGCAACAATTTAGTAATTTATATGCCTAGAATATTTATATGTAAGTGTGCAATGCATGTATGAGTACGCTCTTTCCATATGTTCCAAAGAAAGATGCAAGCGCATTGTTAGTGTGCACTGTCATTGGTGCATGCCATAACGAGTTATCTTTCAGTGCCTGGCCCTTCCACTAAGACCGTTTTCTATCATCGGTTTTGGTGAGGAGGATATGGTTGAACAGGAAGAAGATTCTGCCCTCCCATACGTTGCTTGTTATTCTTTACAGCATTAGCTGCCACACCGCCCCAGTTATATGATGGACACTGGAGAAGAAGCATGACGAGTGATGCCAACAGGCCAACAGCAGCGATAAGAATCACATAAAAAGGCGCGCTCGGTAAGCATCCTGGAGTAAGAAATCAAGTACAACAATGAATAATTTGTTACTCTCATACCCATACCAGCCTTTTCTTTTTGATAAGAGCTCCTCGATCGATATGCATTCATCATCATCATCATAATCATCATCATCATCATAAATCGTCGTCGTTGCAGAAGTAACAGTGGAGTTATCTTAGGCCGAGCCATGTTGTCATACTGTTGTTATCTATTTTATATTTACCGTACATAAAAACATAGTAGTTGTTGGTAGTGGCTCAAGTACCTGTTCTTGGCACGGTAGTGTAGAACATCCAAGGGCATTTGAGGCATTCCTCGGCTTGTCGTCGAGGTGAAAAATAGCCGTCAGGACATATTACAGGTGTCGCGGTCGCCTGAACACAGTGCAGTCCGCCAAATCAGGCGCATGTAACACATGAACAGAAACGAATCTTTTCCCATGAAAATGGGGCGGATAGCACGATTGAATCATTCGATTTACTGTATAGGAACTCATGCACATGTAAATTATATTATATAATATATATAAATTATGTGCGGTGTGGTTCCAGGAGAAAGAGAGAGAGAGAGAGAGAGAGAGAGAGAGAGCGATGATGATAACCGTGTTCGGGCAATGGTAACCCCTTGGGCATTCTAAGCAATCGTCGGGAGTGGAAGCTCCTTCTGAGGGATTGAAGTATCCTTGTCCTGGCAGTGTTATAGCGGCACCACCACCACAACCACCACCACCACCACCATATGCATATCACAAACAGTGCAACAACCTTAGCGTAACTTTAGACTAATGTGATACGTATAGGACATGCATATTATCGACTACACCATTCCTTCCCCCTCTGTCCCTGTATCATCATCATCATCATCATCATCATCCTCATCATAATCTCCTTCTTCTTCTTCTTCTTCTTCTTCAACTTATCCGCAATGTCGATGCAGAGGCACTTTCGGTAAGAAATGCAAACTAACCACAGTCTTTGCAGCCTGGCCTTCCGCCTTTTTCGTTGTATGTCCCTGCCATTATCATCGTCAATTTCAGATATATATATATATATATATATATATATATATTGTTTTGCGTGCTCTACATTGGTAAATGCCTTTATCGTTATCGTTTCATTGATTTCTGTCTTCTTCTTCCTTCCTTCTCCTCCTTCTGCTGCTTCTTCTACTACTACTACTACTACTACGATTCTACTACCTTCTACAAATACTACTACTACTACTACTACTACTACTACTGCTACTACGATTCTACTACCCTATTCTTCTTCTACTACTACTACTACTACTACTACTACTACTACTACGATTCTACTACCTGGTGGACAGAGTGAGCACGCAGTATCTCCTGCATTACTCCAAGACCCTGATAATGATGATGATGACAACGACCAGCAAGCACAAACATACACAACACACACACACACACACACACAGAGAGAGAGAGAGAGAGAGAGAGAGGGAGATGTAATTAGAATTTTATCGTACGATGGATAGTTTGCTTTCGATACTACCGACAGATTGTGTCAATGAGGAATAGTTACAAGACTGGTAGCATGTGCGACGTACGCACATCGTACGTCAAGGAGGAGAAGAAGTAATACCTTCTGGACAGGTCAAACACATCTGATGCTTTTCACTAGCATGTTTCCCTGATGGGCACATTACACAGTGCCCCTCTCCCACTCCTGATATCTCTCCATTCTAATAGAAAAAAGAACAACACATTATCATAATCATCATCATCAACGGCATTATCACTACATATGGGGAGATTAAGAGGAAGTAGGGGCTCATGCTGATCTACCTCGCAAGTCTTGCACGTCGCAGCCCCTAATCCAGCAATGAAGCAATTATTAATATAGGATTATCTATGAATTATTCGATATAATTTAGGAGGAGGAAAAGGAACCGATAGGCCATAAATAGTTGTAACATCATCTGTGTAATATCATCCGCTAATCTCTTGCCCTTTCTCTCTCTCTCTCTCTCTCTCTCTCTCTCTCGATGTATATGTGTGTGTATATACACACATATATATATATATATATATATATATATATATCAGGCAAATTAGCCATGTTGTTAATGTTGATTTCACCAAGTTCCGACTGATAGGTGCCCGCCAAGCAAAGTGTGCATGACTTGCCTGAATATCATTAAAAGGTCATTTAGCATTAAAAGTCCCATCACCATCATTTTTAGAGCATTGCGGATGGAGAAGAACATGGCAGCGACTGAGGACCTGTGTCGCCGTAATGACCCTTGGGGCAAGGTACGCAGATCTCGACCTGTTCATGGGCTCCCCCCCCCACCTTAATGGGCTTGAAGCCTGAATCGCACTTGCCATCCTGGGGGATCCTTCGTCGCTCCAAATTATCCAAATTATCATTATCACTAGTGATACTATCTGCACCATCATCGTTGTCCCCGTTGTCTTTGTGAGAAGACGACGTTGTGAAGAGGCTCACCTGCTCATTTATACTTGAGGAGAGGAGAGGGGAGAGAGAGAGAGAGAGAGA